>CAWUFW010021742.1:0-112886 GCA_963921515.1 Calotriton arnoldi | reverse complement strand
ATATATATATATTATCTACTGGCGGTCGCCAGTAGATAGTTATAGTTAGGACCTATTTTCTATAGGAAATCCGCGACATTCTATTTGAAATAACTCTTGCGATCGGTCTTACGAATCTTCGCGAAATTTTCAAACTTTATGGCCCGCTCCGGTCCGCTCCTACCCTGAAAGTCTTAGGGTGATTCGTCACGCGGGGGCCGAGAAAAAGGGGGGTCCCAAAACGTGTTTTCCCATTCATTTTCCCATAGGAAACTTTAGACACGGTTACAGCCTCGGACTGCTGAACGGAATTACACCAAATTTGGCAAAGAGGTAGTTCTTGGTTCAGAAAGAACCCTTTTGTTAAATGGTGTAAATCCGTTCAGTAGTTCCTGTGAAAATCAAAATGAAAATCACATATATATCTATGGCCGCGCCGGATTCGCGCACCCTGAGCGCACCCTGCGCGCACCGTCCCGATCACGAGCTGCATGTTAATTGGTTAAGTGGCTGTCAACACTCCAAATCAGGAAGTGTTGGCAGCCATTTTGTCCCTCAGTAGCAGAAACAAGTGCGCAAAGCGCAAAGGGGGCAGGGTAGAAACACCCTGACCTCTAGGTCTGCTCAGGGGGTCCCACAAGGACCCCTGGGCAGAAAAAGCATTTTTTTTTTTTAAATCGGCAGGATGCGCTCAGGGTGCGCGGATCCTGCTGATTAGAAAAAACCCAGAAGAAACAAGTGCGCAAAACGCACAAAGGGGGCAGGGTAGAAACACCCTGACCCCTAGGGCCTGCTCAGGGGTCCCACAAGGACCCCTGGGTAGAAAAAAGCATTTAAAAAAAAAAAAAATCATCAGGATGCGCTCAGGGTGCGCGGATCCTGCCAAAAAAAAAAAAATCGAGCGCGGTCTCCCGCGCTTGATGTTAATTTGCCCGGGGGTTAATTTAATGTGGGGGCCTCTATAGTCCCAAAGCCCCGGGGACCACCACCCCCGGGCTTTCAAAGATAATGGTGCGGAGGGCTCTTGGCCTCCCGCAGCCCCGGGGACCGCCACCCCGGGGCTTCTTTTAAAAAATTATTTTGACCTGTGTGGGGGCTCCAGCCCCCCACACACCCGGGGACCGCCACCTCCCGGGGCACTAAAGATTTGAATATGGGGGTCCGTTACGGACTCCCAAAGCCCCGGGGCCACCACCTCCCGGGGCTGTGAAATGGTTGGGAGGGGGCCGCGCGGCCCCTCCTGGAAGCTCCTTGATGGCCCTGGGGACCGCCACCCCCAGGGCCGGCTCCTGCAGTGTCCCGGGGTGCCTACCCCGGGACACTGTAGTTTGCATTTTGAAAGAGAGAGCAGGAAACCTGCTCTCTCTTTCAAAATGCAAATCCACTAGCTTTCCACATGGGGAGCAGCATGTTAGCTGCTCCCCATGTGGAAAAGCAATGCCGGGTCCCGTAGGACGCGGGAGCCGGCTGGGACTGTGGGGGATTGGGGACCCCCACAGTCCCCAACCAGAGGCCAGGCCCCGGGGATGGGGTCCCCGGGGCCATAGTGGCCAGGAGGGGGCCACGCAGCCCTCCCTCCCCAAATTAAAAAAACTTTTAAAAAGGGCAAGGCCGGCCCCGGGGATGGGGTCCCGGGGCCTTAAATGGCCTGGAGGAGGGGGCCACGCAGCCCCCTCCAAATTTAAAAATAAAAATCGAGGGCATGCCCGGGGATTGGGTCCCCGGGCCAATACAGGCCCAGGGAAGGGGGCCACGCGGCCTCCTTCCCGTTTTTTTTTTTTATTTAAAAAAAAATAAAATGCTCAGGCCCCGGGGATGGGGTCCCCGGGGCCAAAGTGGCTAAGGGAAGGGGGCCACGCAGCCCCCTCCCATTAAATTCTTTTTTTTTTTTTTTTAAACGACCGGCATCGTGCCGGAGGCCTTGCCCTCCCAGCAGTACTTGCAAACGCGCTTCCTGGCGTGTTTTAAGAAGGGGAAGTAATTCCCTTGAAGACTGGGGTCCTGGGGCCAACTAGCCCACCAGGAACCTCCAGTATGCGCCAGGGGCTGCATTGCGAGAGGGGTACAGAGGCCACGCCCCTTTACACCTCCCTGCAACGCAGCTCTGTGGCGCTTTAGAAGTACATGGTGGGCTAGTTGGACTCCAGGGACCCTCAGGATTGAAGGGGACTTAATCCCCAATCTTAAAACGCGCCACGGGCGCGTTTGCACAGTGGTGAAGGGAGGGGCGGGGCTTCAGGTGACATGTGTGCAAACAGGCCCCGTGGCGCGTTTTAAGATGGGGAATTAAATTCCTTCAATCCTGAGGGTCCCTGGGGCCAACTAGCCCAACAGGTACGTCCAGAAAGCGCCACAGAGCTGCATTGCAGAGAGGTGCAAAAGGGGCGTGGCCTCTGAACACCTCTCTGAAACGCAGCCTCCTGGCGCATACTGGAGGTACAGGGTGGGCTAGTTGGACCCCAGGGATCCTCATGATTCAAGGGGACTTAATCCCCAATTTAAAACGCGCCACGGGGCGCGCTTGCACAGATGTCACCTCAGGCCCCACCCCTCCCTTCACCATTGTGCAAATATTCCTCTAAAATCAGCCGAACTACGAATTCCTATTTACTCACCTGTTATCAGGAGAGACCTCAGTGCTGCATCTTTCAGCCCAGTACTGATCCTGAAAAGTAATTTTAACCGTACTTACCAGTAACTTGAATTTCCTTCCATAGGCTAACATTGACTTGTTTCACTTGGAAATTCTTCTAAGTGTGGAGTTTTGGAACTTTATAATATTCCTCTAAAATCAGCCGAAATAAGAATTCCGATTTACTCACCTGTTATCAGGAGAGACCTCAGTGCTGCATCTTTCAGCCCAGTACTGATCCTGAAAAGTAATTTTAACCGTACTTACCAGTAACTTGAATTTCCTTCCATAGGATATCATTGTCTGCTTTTTGCTGAAAAAGTTTCTAAGTGTCGATTTTTGAAACATACAAATATTCCTCTAAAATCAGCCGAACTACGTAATTCCGATTTACTCACCTGTTATCAGGAGAGACCTCAATGCTGCATCTTTCAGCCCAGTAGTGATCCTGAAAAGTAATTTTAACCGTACTTACCAGTAACTTGAATTTCCTTCCGTAGGATATCATTGACTGGTTTCACTTAGAAATTCTTCTAAGTGTGGAGTTTTGGAACTTTATAATATTCCTCTAAAATCAGCCGAAATACAAATTCCGATTTACTCACCTGTTATCAGGAGAGACCTCAGTGCTGCATCTTTCAGCCCAGTACTGATCCTGAAAAGTAATTTTAACCGTACTTACCAGTAACTTGAATTTCCTTCCATAGGATATCATTGCCTGCTTTTTGATGAAAAAGTTTCTAAGTGTCGATTTTTGAAAATACAAATATTCCTCTAAAATCAGCCAAAATACGAATTCCGATTTACTCACCTGTTATCAAGGAGAGACCTCAGTGCTGCATCTTTCAGCCCAGTACTGATCCTGAAATGTAATTTTAACCGTACTTACCAGTAACTTATATTTCCTTCCATAGGAATCCATTGTCTGGTTTTCAGCAGAAAAGTTTCAAAGTGTTGATTTTCACAAACTACAAATATTCCTTAAAAATCACCTGTATGACTTAAACGCATTCTTTCAACTATTTACAGGAGATGCACCAGTGCTGGATCCAGGATCCACCACTGAGTAAGAAAAAGTAACGATAACCCTACTTACCTGCTAAGTGAATTTCCTCCCATAGGATAACATTGGTGATTCTATGTGAAAAAGTTTCTGTGTCAACTTTTAAAATACAATAATATTCCTTAAAAATCACTACTGTAACCAAAACGCTTTTACTCAACTGTTTACAGGAGATGTCCCAGGACTGAATCTAGGATCCAGTCCTGTGGTTAGAAAAGTAATCCATAAAGTAACTAATTGCATTTAACTAGAAATTCACATTGAGGTCAATGTTGCATTGTGTTTGAAATTGTGTTGCCCATTGCAACAACTGTAACTACTGTACTTAAAACTCTATTGCCTATTTGCAAACTATTTAAACTAAAGTAATTCATTCTGAGAAAGTATATTTTGTAATGTAATGTATAATGTAATTACAATGTAATTTAATAAATAAAATATCTAAAAATAAATAGTTTTAAAAAATGTAGTAAATCAGTATCAAAAAAATAAATATAACAATTAATACATTTAAAAATTGTCATTTACAAAACCTTTGAAATTCACTGAAAAAACCATAGGTTTTAGGGGCGTTATAGTTAGAAATTAGCATTTAAAAACCTTTGAAATTCACTGAAAAAACCATAGGTTTCAGGCACGTTATAGTTAGAAATTAGCATTTAAAAAACCTTTGAAATTCACAGAAAAAACCATAGGTTTCAGACACGTTATAGTTAGAAATTAGCATTTAAAAACCTTTGAAATTCACTGAAAAAACCATAGGTTTTAGGGACAGTTATAGTTAGTTGGACATTTCACTCGTACAAAATCATAGAAATTCCCCCAATATAGTTAGTTCAGCTAACTATAACTCGCGCCCCCGCAATGCACTGCTGATGACGTCACATATTACATCACTCATGACATGGTCAGTGACATCACTGATGACATCACTGATGACATCTCAAATGACATCACTGATGACATCACTGATGACATCATCCACGTGATAATCTGATGCACCTCCTCACACCCTAATATAACCTTTGATACACCCACTCTAAATTACAGACTGCCATTCGCAAAACCATAGACACTCCAACACCAATAACTACATACCCACTCACTGATTCTTAGGTCTACACACACACATCCACTCACTCACCCATACAGTCACTCATACTTATGGTCCTTGTGTAGAATCCACATAATACTCGTGGGTGATTTAACTCCGCCATCAGTGTCTAGCTCAAATGTCAGGCAACAACCATCAATCCACTTAAATGAAGCCACTCAGCACTGAAGAGGTCTAGGACTATCATATGCACTCTTACTCCTATATAGACACTCAAACACCGCCACTCATCCATAGAGGAACTCACACACCTAGTCAGTCATGCAAATAATTAAACACACTGCCATTTACTCACCTATACCGTTATACACACACCAGCTCACTTAATCAAACAAATACTAGCACATTGTTATGCTCTTATACCATCACTGATACAAGCACACACTCATCCATACAGCCACTATCACAATCACTCACTCTCGCTTATAGCTATTTATATACTCCAACACACATATATACTGCCTTTCACATATGTAGTTACTCACACATGTACCACTGGGACATACATTCACTCACTAACACACTCTTACACACACTTACCCACCCATACAGTCTATCACAGATGCACTCTTGAAACCATCCACCCAGTGAATCACCCACTCACACATCTATACACAGAGTCGCACACACCCCTCCCACACAAACACTCAGGCACCCATACAGATACTCAGACAACCATTCAATAACTCATATACACACTCATGTAGCTATTCACAAACACATGCAGTCACTTACACAGCAACAGACAGACGGATACAGACATTCACCCAGTTTAGTCACTAACCCATGCATTCAGTAAGATACGTTAAATCACTCACTTATAGAGTCAGTCACGCACCTACTAAATCATCCATACATACACTTATACACCCACTCATTCTTCAATACGTCTTATCCGATATATATTAAAAATATTTAAACTTTAGAGAAACACACAGTCACTGCATGATGTCATCAGTGATGTCATTTGAGATGTCATCAGTGATGTCATGAGTGATGTCACTGACCATGTCATGAGTGATGTAATATGTGACGTCATCAGCAGTGCATTGCGGGGGCGCGAGTTTTAGTTAGCTGAACTAACTATAACGGGGGAATTTCTATGGTTTTGTACGAGTGAAATGTCTAACTAACTATAACTGTCCCTAAAACCTATGGTTTTTTCAGTGAATATATATATATATATACATATTGCCTGCCACTGTCACACACTCATGCATGCACTCACAAACTCACTCAGACACTTATACACACATGAAAAATAACAGGGAGAGAGAAGCAGAGATTCATTCAGCTTCCCGATTATCAATCTTATCATTAATGGGGAATGAATCACTTGAGTCAACAGACCAGAGTCTCAAAGACGTAGCTGACGTGGTCATAGGTGCAGACTATTGCCTATGACTTTAGGAGGAGGCTGTGGTCCTCCATGGAACAAAGGAGAGATTGCTGTGCTCCTGTTCCCAGAAGGAACAGGAGCACGGCAGCAGAGCCAGCAGAGACGGCCATGTACAGATGACCGTCAATCTCTCCTTTGTCACACGGAGGACCACAGCCTCCTGCCAAAGTCATAGGCAAAAGTCTGCATCTATGACCACGTCAGCTATGATTTATTCAGCTTACTGATGAAGAAGGGTAAGCAGTGGCGGCTGGTGACATTGGAAAGTAGTGGGGCGTAAAAGTTCAGAGTGTCCTGTGGGGAGCGAGCGTAGCGAGCGAACTCGACCATCATAAAGGGAATTTCGGAGGGGTCCTCCCTCAGAATATTTTGAAAAACTGTGGGCAAATGGCGCATTTTCAAGCAAATTTATTTGAGAAAGCAAGAAGGTTAATAAAGCAATTGTGAACATGTAGATATGACATCAATAAAGAGATTTCATAAGATAATGACGTAGGTAGCTTTAGTTACATCATCTCTAGAGGGCAGTGTCCAGTCAAAGCTGTCAAGAGTTTCAATGGGATCTGGTTACATCAACACCTAAACATATAAAAATGACATACAACATGTCACATAAACTGCCTTTACTCGCAAAATATTCCCCATAATGAGCCCTTTTAATATCACATAATTTAGTCAACCATGCCACAGATTTCCTCCCGTAAAGCCACTTATTGCCAGTACCTTAGTTACAAAGATGGCGAGTAGTTCTTGGGTCACAGAAAGTTGACTTTGACATAACTTTCTACAGATGTAGGAAATACAAGATGAGAATACGTAAGGGTGAGATCCTCTAAGAGTAACGTGGAGGAAGGGGTCAGTGAGTGAGTTAGTGTCTGTTTTTTTTTTAATCCGTTTGCATGCAGCTATTTGATTACAATTCATAGCTCACTATGCTAGATTGTGATTGGAACTTATGAACTGCACAGTAACAAAAGGATCTCTGTGACAAAAGCAGTACCCACTGAGCATTGCAAATAAAATACTGCTCTGTGATCTGCCTAGTACATAGTCTTTGCAGCAGGCATAGTAACCCTCTGCGCTACCTTAGATGACTCCACACTGCCACCAGACAAAACTCCAATCTCTCTCCAGCAGGTATGTTAATTACCAGAGTTATCTTGGCACTTTTGTTGTTGCCTGAAAACTGTTGGATACAAGGAACTCTGCAGTGCTTTTAAAACAGCTGCACTGCTACAAAACGGGGCCCCAACCCTTCTAGCCCACCTGGAAACGTCTGATGCACAGTACAGCCAGGAAACCGGCCCCCAACCCTTCTAGCCCCCCTGGAAACTCCTGATGCACAGTACAGCCAGCCCGCCCTTGATGCAGGGACTAATGCAGCGTGCATTATGATTCAAGTATAATTTTAAAAATATGCTCAATCTTTTACGCTGGCCTAGCTCAATTCATGCAAAATGGAATGACCAGTAACTGACAATGACAGATTTATTGATGATTTTAAACAGAAGTGCCCTCTGCCGGTGCGCACCTCCATTCTGCGCTGTCCTGTCTCATTACTTTCAATTAATGGCCTGACTCGGCGCACGCTCGTTTTGGGTTACAAATAACACTATTTTTAAATCATATTTATTTCAAGTTGAAGCAGCTATAATTAAAAAATAATGTTGCATTTGAATCGGTTTTTGGTAACCAACGCCAGACTTGGAGAGGAAATACACCAGAGCACGAGTGAGTGACCGACATTATCTATCGAAACATTGTCATAATACCGAGGGGAGGGACTCACTGTTACTTGGCCTCTTTAATGTGGGCTTTATTTGCAGATGTCAGGAGCCCTTTGGTGCCTGAGGGGGTGTGAGCCGCAGGGGTCAGTGGGATTACCCTCCTCATGTGCCTGACAACACTCCCCGGTGGACCCTCCATGAGGAGGGCCTGCTGCCGCCCTGCATGTGGGAGAGCCTCTCCATATTAGTCAGCAAAGCCTGCCGTGTCAAAGGTGGGATTGGCACTTTCACAGGCTGTGGGAATGGCCCAGGAGCGGTGTGAGCGCGGGTACAACAGAATCGGATATCCCCTCCAGTGTAAAAGGGTGCCGAGCTGGAGCAGAGGGTCTGGTCTCTCTCTTTTTACAGATACACACACACGCACGCAGAGGAAACGCACACAAACTTCACCAATCATACACATATGGGTGCACCATCATTGGTATAAGGAACCGCGCTCATGCACAAACACATTTCTACATCCAAAACAATCCAAGATAAGAACGTCATTACACCGGGTTTCCGGAGTTAAACCCACTTACCTGAACACGACGATCGAACCGTTGAAGCAGCTCTTCTGTTCTTCTTCCGTTCGTGCCGCAGGAAGGAAAGACAGCCTCCTCCCACCCCCTACATGATGCCGCCGGCCACGACTTAACATGGGAGCCAATCACAACGCTGCAATGGCAGCGTTGTGATTGGTAAGGCGCATGGGAGAGCGCCCCAGCCGCGCCAATTTCTCCGATATAGAGAACAAGGAAGAGTGGGCGTTCGTGCTCGAGGGCAGGGGGGGAGTGGCTTACCCACTGTTGTGGGTACTGACTGTTTGGTCGGCTCCAGGGGCCGACCAAACAGTTAGTACTCACAACAGTGGGTAAGCCACTCCCCCCCTGCCCACGACCAGGACCGCCCACCCTCCCGCCTCCAACCAGGCACTTCTGCTTTCTCGCAGTGCAAGAAGCAGAAACATAAAATGGTAGTTTTTACCATTTTATGTTTCTGCTTCTCGCTCTGCGAGAAAGCAGTGGGGCGACGCCCAAACGCCCCTATGGAGGAGCCGCCACTGAGGGTAAGTCAATCTACTCACCCTTACTACTTCTTAGGTACTCTGGAAATAAGAGCACCTACTCACACTCCGGTCCTGATGAAGGTCACCTGACTCGTATGAGCCTTTATTGGCTGAAACATGTTGACCTTCCACAAGGTGCTGTGGACCAGTAACTAATCCACTTAAGCACCACCTTTTTTTTTTTATCATATCCCACCCACTTACAGACCCACTCAAATACTCACGTATGTTCTCACAGACCCACTGAGACACTCATATACCCACTTACAGATCAACTCAGACATTCATATACCCACTCACACACCCATACAGTCACTCCCACACTCATTCACAGACCCTCTCAGAGACTTATGGCCTCAGTCAGTCACTCATATACTCAGAAACTCACACACCCTCTCACAAACTCAGTCAGATATACACACACCCACTCACTCACCCAGTCAAGGTTCATGCATTCACACACAGACCCACCCAGCCACACTCACCCTCCCAGTCATAGACCCACTCAGACACTCATGCATGCATCCATTCACTCACCCACTCAGATACTTATGCTCTCACTCAAAAACCCATTGAGACACTCATATACCCACTCACAGTTCCACTCAGACACTCACACACCCATACAGTCACCCACACACCCACTTATAGACCCACTCAGAGATTTATGCACCAAGCCACTCAGACACTCAGAGACTCACATACCCACTCACAGTCCCACTCAGAGACCCACGCATCCACTCTCAGAACCACTCAGACACTTACGCTCCCAGTCATAGACCCACTGAGAGATTCATGCACTCAGTCACAGATCCACTCAGACACTCATGCACCCACTCACTCACCCACTGAGACATGCACTTAGACACTCATGTATCCACTCACAGATCAAGTCAGACAGTTATATATTTACTTACAAATGCACAAAGGCACTCATGCACCTACTCACAGATTGAGTGAGAGACTTATGCAAGCAATAATAGACCCATCACAACACTGATGCACCCACTCATAGATGCACTGAGGCAGTCACACATTTTGTTACAGAAGTATTGATAGACTGATGCACCATCTCACATATCCTCTCAAATACTTATACAGTGAATGAAAGACTTAGTGATACAGTGATGCAAACAGTTATAGATTACACTGTGTTATAGAGAAATTAAGGGAGATGTACATGCTATTATACAGTCATTTTGATAGCAATGTGTTCAGTGTATTGATTATAATCCATTTTGCAGTTGTACATTTTTAATGTGCTGGTAGCTATTGAATAACTGCATTTGTTTTGTCATTTTGCGACGTATTCGAGGTGAACACGGCTACTGATATCATTGCGATGCCCGGCGCCACCGCGAAAATGGAAAATCGGTTTAAATGGTTGTTTTTATACAAACTCCCTACACAAATATGACTTTAAACATCGCGACTCACTGTCATGATTAGGCGTAGATAATACGGAGAGCACACATAGACACTCACTTGTGTGAATGGGAACATGAATGTCGAACTACATCTCCCAGAAGTCACTGGGAGAGACTGGCTGTTTCACCTTCGTGCTCCGGTACATAAGCCCCGCCTTTGTTTTACTCGGGGCTTGTCACTCGAGTAATATCGTTCTGAGCAGCTGCGTGGATGCTTCTGCCTTCATGCGGCAGAAATCTGGAATGCCAAAAACCCCTAGCTCCTGATCACTCAAAGGGCCGTCCTGAACAAGAGCGCATTCGAAACCGGTCTGCGTCGGGCCGTGATACGCCATCTTTTTGCCTCCCACTGAACCTGGACGCCATACGCGCTGATTCCCCATGCTGAGGAAAGAGCTACAAAAGAACGCAGCAGCCATTAAGTTGCCGAGCTAATTCAGCAAGTACTTTCTTTTTTCTTTATTTGTTGTATACACTTCCTGAGTGACGCGCGATATGCGCAAGGGAAAACGAGCATCCCAAACAGCACAACACTGCTTTACACGCTCAGGAGAGCGTGCATGACTTTCGAATTTGGCAGAGGTTATTCCCAGAGCTGTTAAGAGGCTCGGAGTTCTTCTTCTGCATTTTTGCACTTTTGTTGGTCCTGGGAGAAACTGGTAGCTTCTTAACACGTGGTTACCAGGTATAGAAGGATTTCTGTTGTGACTAAGCAGAAGCCACTTTACCCTACCGGAGGATTATCTGCAGTAAGATAAGTACCTCTAACTTGACTTGATGACATGGTGTTTAATTCCTATTCCTCAAAAAACCAAACCAGAGTATTACCCAGGAGGAATCATCTTGATTTGCCTTTTTATTTATTTTTTCTCTTTTGTGCTTTTATGTTGGGAGATATGCGGCAGCATTACCTGTAAGTACATTACACATAGAGAAGCATTGTTTATGGTGGCATAAGGGGGGAACTTCCTGTATGTGTATTTGTGTCTCACTTGCAGGGCAAACAGGGCAATCGTAGGAGTGAGGTCTACAACTCCCGAAGACATCCCTAGTACGTGTTTTGCTGCTGCAACTTTATATTGTTTCATTTGTCCCTTTTTTCCCTTTCCCCTACGGTGGTGAGACTAGTAGAGTGATATATATATACTCACTGGTGTTTCCATATATGGGAAAGGGTTAACCTAGCAACAACCACCGTTCCCGCTGTATCCGGCTTGAGAAGGTTAGTGGTTAACCTTCCTCTGATGTGACAGAGTGACAAGCCCACGGTTACTTACAGCCCGAACGATGGACACCAACACGGTTCTTACATCAGTGTTGGAGACGTTAACCGCATTAAGGATGGAGGTAGATGCTTTTCGGGGAGAGAACCTAGAGCTAAGGAATGAGATGTGCACCATGAGGCGAGAAGTGGCAGGTCTGTCCCGCACTAGCCCTACAGCTCCTCGGGGGGCTCAGTATATTAGGAATTGGACTCTATTACCACCGGCTTCACATGATACAGACACAGGGCAGTCGGCTCAGGTCCTGGGAGGGGGAGCAGGTCCGTCTACCATCCAGGTGATACAGCCCGCACAGTTACCCTTAGCCCCTCCTGAAAGGTTCTTTGGGGATCCCAAAAATTTGGTATTTTTTGGGGCAGTGTAAACTACACTTTATGTGCAAACCTGCGGTGTTTCCAACCGATCAGGCAAAGACGGCCTTTGTGATGTCCTACCTTGGAGGGAATGCTGCTAGTTGGTCTTTCCCCATTATAGAGAGGGACGATCCTGTTTTGCGCAACTTTGATACCTTTTGTGAGGAAATGCGCAAGCTGTTCGATAGAAAGGCGCACCAGCTCTCTTTAGACAGGGAATTGATTACACTTAAACAGGGTACACAAGACCTACTAACATACATCACCACGTTCAATAGGCTCATCGCGGAAACAGATTGGCCCATGGAGAAAAGAACTTCATTATATTATCAAGGGTTGAGAAGCAAACTAAATGATGTCCTGGCTCAGGTAGTGCATATGCCGGCTACCTGCGATGAACTCATCGACCTTACTGTTCAATTGGACCATCGGCTTCAGGAGAGAAAAGGAGATAAACAGCGAACAGAATCCAGATATCTACCACCCCGTCCTAGACCTCTGGCAGAAGAACAGTCCCAGGCCACTAATGAGGCAGAACCAATGCAAATAAGTGGTATACGAGGACCACTAAGTCAAGACGAAAGGGAGCGAAGGCGAAGACAACGCTTATGTATGTACTGCGGTAAATCCGGGCATTTCATCAAGGACTGTAAGACGAAAACTAAGACAACATATAAAGACTATAAAGGGAACAAGAACGTGCCTGTGGTGGATTTCCTACCTGAGAATTTGGGAAACTAAAGTGCTCAAACAAGCTACAGATCCCTTGTTTGAGGCCACTAGACGAAGAGGTCTGTCCGGCTGTGGTTAATACAGTTCAAAATACAGTGGCCCATATGAATGTATGCGTCTCATTGGACATACCTGGGGTAGGGCCTGTACTAGTACATGCTCTGTTGGACTCTGGGGCCACTGGTAACTTTATTGACCAAAGATACGCACATGAAATTGGTGTACCCTGTGTAAAAAAGAAGATACCGGAACCAGTAAAGGCAGTGGATGGTACAGAGTTGACGTCCGGCCCTGTGCGTTATCACACACAGCAGATTCTTATGCAGGTTGGCATGACCCATTATGAATACATCCAATTCGATTTAATAGACGCCCCTCATTTCACACTTATTTTGGGCATGCCTTGGCTAACACAGCATGATCCCCTTGTGCAGTGGGCAGCGCGCACAGTTACCCTGAATTCCTCGTATTGTGCTGAACATTGTACTAAAGACAAAGTCCAAGTCGCGTCCAAGAGGATGAATCCTGCAGAGTTGCTCGCTAGTGAATGCAATATGCAAAGCGTGGGTTGTGTCTCCACACTACCAGAAGAATACCAGAAGTATCATGCTGTGTTCAGTGAACAAGAAGCAAGCAAACTGCCACCGCACAGGGCTTATGATTGTGTGATCGACCTGGAACCTGGGGCCAGTATCCCATGCAGTCGTATATACGCCATCACTGAAGCAGAAACCACTTATCTGCAACAATACCTAGAGAAGTTGCTGTTGTACGGCTTTATCCGTCCTTCCTCCTCTCCAGCATCCTCGCCGCTTTTCTTCATTCCGAAGCGCGAAGGAGGCTAAAGGGCCTGTATCGACTATAGGGCAATCAACAGAGTGACCAAAAAGAATAGGTATCCTCTACCCTTAATACCTGTCCTTCTGGATCAATTGAAAGAAGCCAGAGTTTTTACCAAACTGGATCTCCGTGGAGCCTACCATCTGGTACGGGTGCGGCGAGGGGACGAATGGAAAACCGTCTTTCGTACCAAATTCGGACTGTACGAATACCGGGTCATGCCATTCGGTCTCTGCAATGCCCCCGCCGCATTCCAATATTTCATGGACGAAGTCTTAAGAGGGCTGTTGGATGTGTCATGTATTGTTTATATAGATGACATCCTGGTTTACTCAGCTTCCCTAGAAGAACACATCCCTCATGTGTCTGCAGTACTGGAATGTCTGCAGCAGTTCGCTCTCTACGCAAAACTGGAGAAATGCTTTTTTCATACCACAGAAGTGGAGTTCCTGGGATATGTTATCGGTCCCAACGGTCTCTGTATGGATAAAAAGAAAACAAGCCATCAGTCAATGGGAGTCCCCCTCTTGTGTGAAGGCCCTACAGAGCTTCCTGGGCTTTGCAAACTTCTATAGGAGGTTTATCAAGAACTTCTCCAGTATTATCCAGCCCTTGACACTCCTTCTGCGGAAGGGAGCCGTATTTCAATGGACGGAACCAGCTGAAAAGGCATTCCAGACATTAAAAAACTGTTTCACCAGTGCTCCAGTGTTAAGACATCCTGATGCCTCGCAGCCGTTCATTGTTGAAACCGATGCCTCGTACTATGCCATTGGAGGAATCCTTTCCCAATGACACCCAGACACAGGCCAACTTCATCCTGTCGCCTTCTTCTCCAAGAAGTTGTCAACCTGTGAGGTGAATTACAGCATCACCGACAAGGAGCTACTAGCGATAAAAAGAGCTTGTGAGGAATGGAGACATCACTTAATGGGGGCCAGACACACGGTGGAAATATACACTGACCACAGGAACCTTCTGTTTTTGAAGAGTGCCAGAGCCTTGACCCCCCGACAACTCCGGTGGTCACTGTTTTTCTCGGACTTTGACTTCATGATCAAATACCGACCAGGACCGCAAAATGGTAAGGCTGATGCGCTTTCAAGACCCCTGTCTACTCCTGCAGTCAGCCCAGAACCACTGGAAGAACCGCCCATAATTCTACAGAAGGCTTCCTTCCCAACAGAGATAATGGCGCTGACTACCACTCATGAATTCTTGAAAGATGTGAAGAAACCGGTCGAAGGCCTAGATAGAGACGCATGGATCACAGAAGAACCACAACATCGTTCTGTCGTGGATGAGTTGTTATTTCACGATGAACGACTGTACATCCCTGAAGGACCACTGCAACAACAGGCCTTACAATGGATCCATGACTCTACCTTGGGCGGACACATGGGGACACAGAAAACACTTCAAGCCATGTCTAGATACTTTTGGTGGGAATCACTCCGGAGAGATACCGTGAAATACATCTCGGAATGTTCTGTCTGTACGCAAGCCAAAACTCAGCACCAATGACCCAGCGGTCTACTCAGACCCATACCCACACCTCCAGCTCCTTGGCATACTGTGTCTATGGATTTTATCGTGGAAATGCCTCTTAGCTCTGGCCATGACACCATACTTGTGGTCATCGATCACTTGACCAAGATGGGTCATTTCATCGCCCTGACCAAGTTGCCTACCTCGGCAGAACTAGCTATGTTCTTCTTACAACACATAGTGCGTTTGCACGGAATCCCTTCAGTCATCATCACAGATAGAGGGACCCAGTTCACGTCTAAATTCTGGAAGGCACTATGTGCCGTCATGAAGATAGATGCTCGTCTATCTACGAGTTATCACCCCCAGACAGATGGTAAAACAGAAAGATTAAACCAAACCTTAGAACAGTATTTAAGGTGTTTTACATTACTACAAGGGGAAGACAGGAGTACACTTCTATGGACAGCGGAGTTCGCGTACAATAATGCGCACCATTCTTCTTTGGGATGTTCCCCTTTCTTCTGCCTTAATGGATTTCATCCCAACTTGTTACCGTTTGAACGGCCCGTAGCCTCTAAACTTCCATCAATCCAAGAACACCATGCACACCTTAAACTAGTGTTACAAACAGCCAAAACACATTTAGAAGAGGCTCGAAGTCGTGATAAACAACACGCGGATAAAAAGAGAACACCAGAACCATCCTATAAGGTAGGAGATAGGGTATGGCTTAGCACTAGACATCTGAAACTTAAGGGTAACAACCGGCTACAGCCGAAATTTGTGGGCCCCTATTCCATCGACAGCATTATAAACCCCGTCGCCATGAGATTAAAACTCCCCTCAAATTGGCGAATCCATCCTGTGTTCCACGTTTCCCTCCTTCGACCCTGCCTCCCTGGCACCAGATTACCTATGAGACCGAATCCTATGGAGATAGATGGGGAGGGGGAGTATGAGGTACAGAGCATCTTGGATTCCAAATACATTAGGGGACAGGTACATTACCTCATTGATTGGAAGGGATATGGCCCTGAGGATCGCTCATGGGAACCGAAGGCCAACCTTCATTGCCCTGGTCTCCTTAGACGCTTCCACTCGCGGTTTCCCGCCAAGCCTGGTGGACCGCTGAGACGTCGGTCAATGGGAGGGGGTACTGTCATGATTAGGCGTAGATAATACGGAGAGCACACATAGACACTCACTTGTGTGAATGGGAACATGAATGTCGAACTACATCTCCCAGAAGTCACTGGGAGAGACTGGCTGTTTCACCTTCGTGCTCCGGTACATAAGCCCTGCCTTTGTTTTACTCGGGGCTTGTCACTCGAGTAATATCGTTCTGAGCAGCTGCGTGGATGCTTCTGCCTTCATGCGGCAGAAATCTGGAATGCCAAAAACCCCTAGCTCCTGATCACTCAACGGGCCGTCCTGAACAAGAGCGCATTCGAAACCGGTCCGCGTCGGGCCGTGATATGCCATCTTTTTGCCTCCCACTGAACCTGGACGCCATACGCGCTGATTCCCCATGCTGAGGAAAGAGCTACAAAAGAACGCAGCAGCCATTAAGTTGCCGAGCTAATTCAGCAAGTACTTTCTTTTTTCTTTATTTGTTGTATACACTTCCTGAGTGACGCGCGATATGCGCTAGGGAAAACGAGCATCCCAAACAGCACAACACTGCTTTACACGCTCAGGAGAGCGTGCATGACTTTCGAATTTGGCAGAGGTTATTCCCAGAGCTGTTAAGAGGCTCGGAGTTCTTCTTCTGCATTTTTGCACTTTTGTTGGTCCTGGGAGAAACTGGTAGCTTCTTAACACGTGGTTACCAGGTATAGAAGGATTTCTGTTGTGACTAAGCAGAAGCCACTTTACACTACCAGAGGATTATCTGCAGTAAGATAAGTACCTCTAACTTGACTTGATGACATGGTGTTTAATTCCTATTCCTCAAAAAACCAAACCAGAGTATTACCCAGGAGGAATCATCTTGATTTGCCTTTTTATTTATTTTTTCTCTTTTGTGCTTTTATGTTGGGAGATATGCGGCAGCATTACCTGTAAGTACATTACACATAGAGAAGCATTGTTTATGGTGGCATAAGGGGGAACTTCATGTATGTGTATTTGTGTCTCACTTGCAGGGCAAACAGGGCAATCGTAGGAGTGAGGTCTACAACTCCCAAAGTCATCCCTAGTACGTGTTTTGCTGCTGCAACTTTATTGTTTCATTTGTCCCTTTTTTCCCTTTCCCCTACGGTGGTGAGACTAGTAGAGTGATATATATATACTCACTGGTGTTTCCATATATGGGAAAGGGTTAACCTAGCAACAACCACCGTTCCCGCTGTACCCGGCTTGAGAAGGTTAGTGGTTAACCTTCCTCTGATGTGACACTCTTGGTGTAATCGTGAAAGCGGCTAGGAAAATATGCCTACAAATATGTATTTCAAGCATTGATGTGGTTAGTAATGTGTGTATTGTAATAGTTAGAATGAATTTTTTAAGTTAAAATTTTTGAATTTGGTGGTGGCCGTTAAATGTCTGCTTTTGTTTTGCAATTTTGCTACGTGATGGTGATCATCACAACATCGTTGCGGATTTCAAAGATTCCCCAGAAATGTATTTGACAAGAAAATTAACAAAATGTTAGCCTCTTGCGTGGCTCTGACAAGAGCCTTTGTGTTGAGAGTATGTATAAGACAGCTACAGATAAGTCTGTATGCAGAGTTTCAGTTTGCTTAGAAACACCCTATTCCCTTCGTCTGTAAAGTTAACTCCATCACTTTTAAATATTCCATACATGTCAAAACGAAGATTGCTGTTATAGATGAAGCCCATATTATGGTCTCTGAGGAAAGCAGAAACAGTTTTATTTACATGTTTCCTGGCTTTGTCAATCTGTGGATAGAATTGATTTGACCTCTTCCATTTCTGTCTTTGGCAAATATTAGAGTACACCAAGACAGTGTGAGAGAAAAGCAACTTCAGTTCTGCAAAGGTATCATTCATTTGGATTTTCAGCCCTACCCCAGTCAATGTGCCTAGGTCTTTGTCACCACAATGCACAATCATGAGGTGAGGAGTTCGGCAATCCACAATGGATTTAACCAAAGCCAGCAACTGATGAAACTTTAATCCTCTCTGGTCAAACCAAGTAACCTGCACATTTGGCAATGCCAAGACTCTGTCAGTACCTGTTTTTTGCAGCCTCTTTATCCAAATAGACATAGATGTGGCCCTCAATCCACACTCTAAGCATTTTGAAGTGAAGGAGCAATAGCATTCAGGAGAAGACTGGAGCTAAATGAGGTAGTTTTCCAAATGAAAAGCAGTTAAAATGGAGGTGTTTATTTTTTAAAGATATATTTCATTGGATGCTGTCAGCATGAAAGTGAATAAAATTAGGTAGTGTGTTGGATGCCTTAGCAAAATGTCCTGTTATTGGCTGTTTAAAAAAGAAATGTAATACAGACATGGATATGCTTTTGGATCTGTGGAGTAAACAGCACCTGCTGTATCTCATTTGAAAGTAGCATGTTCCTTCTAGAATGTGCCGTGAACTTGTGACCTACTGGTTCCACTGGGTTGCTAGGTACACTGAGCTAAGAGTGTATTGGGGGGAGGGTGTTAAAGAGACAGAACAGTTTTTTTAAAAGTTGAGGAGTTATGACACAATTTAAGTAATGGCAAACTTTAATTACAACTCTGGACTATGTCATAAACTGTTGTTTAGTATTTAAATTAAAAAAACTGAAGCTAAATATCGGTTTGGACTCCCTTTTGTTTTCACAATTATTCAGCAATTATCGTAAAAACACTGCAAACATGCGGAGATAGAAGCTCATTTTAAAACAGAGGGAAAGGGTTGACAGATGCTAACCATTCACAAGTGGAGATGCAGTAGTCTAAAATGAAAGACATGATTTCATTTGCTGCCTTTCTCATGATCATAGAGTGGAAAGTTGAAAAGGTTGCCATTTTATAGTTGCTTTCTATGAGAGTGTTGTACCATTCTTGTGCTTGGTTTTTATACATCTTAATAATATCAAAACTATCTAAGAGCTAAAACAACAATATATTCTACAAACTCAATTGACTGGTATGTATATAACTTTTTAATTATTTAAAAAATGTACATTAGAAATGAAGATGTAAATGGGAGTGTGAATAAAAAGAGTATCACAGTGAAAAAATATATATCAGATGAACTGTATCTTGCAGCAGGTCAGTGTTTAAGATGTTAGTACTGTTGAAAATTATCATGAACAATGCCTTTAAAAATGACAATGTTTTAAATGTCTAAGTATTATGTGCAGAATAGATACATCTATATTATTTGCATTCTGGGAGTTGTGGTAGTTTTAGTCACATTATTAAACAGGAGTAGCGTAGTCAGAAATAAAAGATAAGAAAATGTGCTGCATCTGTATATGAATTATAAATTAGTAATACTTGTTAAGTATATATTAGGAAGTGTTTGCCAATGTGGTTTTTAACTTGTTTGACCGGTTTGCATATGCTTAGATGGTGAGATATGATTTTTGTGGTTGCAGATAGTTATATGTAGCATGAGCCTCTTGAGTTCGCTTAAAGATGCAGAGAACTATATATTTTGGGAAAGATGGCCTGAAGGTGTATATCTATTATGAAATCACATATGTGTTTATATGGTGATCTATGTTCTTTAAGGCTGTTGAAAATGTCATATGTATGGTGAGGTTGGTGTATTTCGTTAAACATGCCATGTTTAAAATTGAGGAGGGTTAATAGTGCAGAATGTCTCTTGAGAGTTCTTGTGCTACTTTCACTTGGCATGTAACTTTTCTTTGAGAAATGCTGAATATATCTTTTAAAGACACAAGAAATATTTGCAAAATGATGTAGGTATGCCATTAAGAAAAGGTTTTGTCCTTTGAAAAAGTGAGAATTTTTGTTTTCAGTTTTAGAAACTTAATGATGCATGTTCCAACTGAGTAACAGAGCAATGTATGTTCGTAGAGAGCCATGTATGCACTTATATATCAAGTGTGATATCTAGACTTATTCAATCATCCAGGCACTACACATGCACTCTTCCAATCATGCAGGCACTAATTATATACTCATTGAACTACGCAGGCAACACCGATGTGTTCAACCAATCACCCAGATAGTAGCAATATAGACATGTGAATACACACTCACTAACTATGCAGATATCGAATCACCAAAGTAGTTTCTACATGCTCAGAGAATCATACAGGCACTACCTTAATTCTGAGGAAATCATCTATGCACTCATCCAATCATCCAGGGAGTTTTGTTGTACTCAACCAGAAACACAAGTATTTACAAGTTTTAGTGAGCAATATGTACTCTTTTGGAACCATCTGGTGAATTATATATGTGACCTGTCACAAACTGTTTGCATGTATTCTAAAGAATTAGTGAGATATATGCTGTGATACAGTTTAATGTTCAGATTTTTATATGCAAAGCTTCTCAAAATTTAAATGTGACACATCTAAATGTACCAGTGACACAGTGTTAGAGAGGCACAGAAAGATGTCATGAGTGATGTAATATGTGAACTCATCAGCAGTGCATCGTGGGGGCGCGAGTTATAGTTAGCTCCATTAACTATAACGGACGAATTTCTCTGGTTTTGTACAAGTGAAATGTCCAACTAACTATAACGTCCCTGAAACCTATGGTTTTTTCAGTGAATTTTTAAGGTTTTTTAAATGCTAATTACTAACTATAACGTCCCTGAAACCTATGTTTTTTTCAGTGAATTTCTAAGGTTTGCTAAATGCTAATTTATAACTATAACGTAGTAGTTGCGTTTGCAGAGAGGTGCAGAAAGGGGGCTGGGCCTCCGACCAGCGCTCAGGAATTCTGCTGCATAGGACTTACAGGAGGTACCAGGAGGGCTTCTTGACCCCCAAAGTCCCTCAGGAGTAAAGTTGACTTCATCCCCAAACCTGTAGTGTGCCAGGAGGCGCGTTTTCAGAGTGGTGGAGAAAGGGGGCTTGGCCTCCGAAGATCTCTTAGCAATACCACTGTGTGGGACTTACTGGAGGTAACAGGAGGGGTAGTTGGCCCCAAGGACGTCCTTGCGCGCTAACTACCCCTCCTATTACCTCCAGTATTCCCACACAGCAGCATTGGTAAGTTCTCAAAGCAGGCCATGCCCCCTTTGCCCACCAGTCTGCAAACGCGCTCCACGGCGTGCTCTTGGATGGGGATTAAAGTCCCCTTTGATGCTGGGGGTCCTTAGATGCCAACTAGCCTACCTGACACCTCCAGGAAGCCCCAGATAGTGGGATTGCTGAGACATGAACACAGGCCATGCCCCTTTTCTCCACCACTCTGCAAACGTGCCTCCTTGCACACTCTTGGTTGGGGGATGAAGTCTCCTTGCCTCCTGAGGGTCCCTGGGGGCCAACTAGCCCTCCTGTTATCTCTAGTAAGCCCCACACAGCTTGATTGCTGAGAGTGGTCTGAGACCACACCCCCTTTTTACACCACTCTGCAAACGCGCCTCCTGGCATGCTGATGCTCAGGAGATAAAGTCCACTCTAGTCCTGAGGTCCTCAGGACACAAAAGGACCTCATCGCCCACCAGCAGTGCGCCAAGAGGCACATTTGCAGAGTGGTGTAAAAGGGACGTGGACTCAGACCACCTCTCAGATATCCCACTGTGTGGGGATTACTGGGGTACCTGATGGGCTAGTTGGCCCCTAAGGACCATTAAGGATCGAGGGGACTCAATCCCCCAACCCAGAATGTGCCAGGAGGCACGTTTGCAGAGTGGTGCAGGGAGGGGGCGAGGCCTCCGGCAAGATGTTGGCTTTTTTTTTCTAGTTAGAAGGGGGCTGTGTGGCCCCCTTCTCTCACTATTTTTATGGGCCCTGGGGACCCCATTCCCCAAGGGCCTGTGACATTTCTGTAAAAAAATTTAAACGGGATGGGGCCGAGCGGCCTCCTCCCGAGGCCGGTTTCGGCCCCAGGGACCCCATCCCTGGGGCATGGCCACAATTTTTATTTACAAATAAATAAATTATTTTCAAGGAGGGGGCCGCGCAGCCCCCTCCTGCGGCCATTATTGCCCCGGGGACCCCATCCCGTTTTTTTTTTTCAAATTAATTTGAATAATTCACAGGAGGGGGCCGGGTGGCCCCCCTTCCCTAACCCACTTTTGGCCACAGAGACCCCATCCCCCGGGGCCGGTCCACAAGTTGGGGACCGCAGGGGAGCCCCAATGCCCCCGCGGTCCCTGCCGGCTACCCACCTCCTGCAGGAGACGGCATTGCTTTTGACATGCAGCTCCCCTTGTCCGAAAGCAATTCTGCCTTGCTTCGTGTAAGGGAGAGCAGTTAAACTGCAAATACCAGAATGCAATAGAGGCATTCATGAATAAAGAGACGCCTAGCAGGGCGGGACTTTTGATCGTGAGCAGGTGTTTTAACTGACTGTGTGCGGTATCCAGTGTGTCGAAGGCTCGTGAACAAGGGCGGGAGCCCGAAACACGTAGAGCCGGTTTATGGGTTGGAAAATGATCACGGACTCTGGTGCAGCCCTCATGTATAGTTATCAGCACCCCGGGAGGCCATTCCCCTTTTGGGCAACCTGTTTGTTGGAGATGTAGCGGCTCTGTCCGGCCGCAGGGATGGCCCGCCATTGAAATTAGTGGATCCCGGGTGTTTGAAGGTGCAAACACCCACGCAAAGGGAATGGTGTGTTCTATCAGAGGAGCAGTTTATGGCGAAAGACTCTGTGTTTTATTTTTCACCAACCCACTGTGGTCTTATTTTTGCACTATCACAAGGGACTACAAGCACCACCCACTTGGGGTTACATGTGTCAGTTAAACTGCAAATACCAGAATGCAATAGAGGCATTCATGAATAAAGAGACGCCTAGCAGGGCGGGACTTTTGATCATGAGCAGGTGTTTTAACTGCCTGTGTGCGGTATCCAGTGTGTCGAAGGCTCGTGAACAAGGGCGGGAGCCAGAAACGCGTAGAGCCGGTTTAAGGGTTGGAAAATGATCACGGACTCTGGTGCAGCCCTCATGTATAATTATCAGCACCCCGGGAGGCCATTCCCCTTTTGGGAAACCTGTTTGTTGGATATATATATATATATATAAACAAGCTGTAGACTCCTTCCCACTTCCGTCGGAGGAGAACAGAGTCACGGACCCAAAATGAGTGGCAAAGTAAGTTCATTTATTAAGCGAGTAGCCGTATGATGCGTTTCGGGCAGTAGAATGCCCTTGATATATATATATGTATATATTATCTACTGGCGGTCGCCAGTAGATAGTTATAGTTAGGACCTAGTTTCCATAGGAAATCCGCAACATTCTATTTGAAATAACGTTGGCGCCGGTTGACGAATCTTTGTGAAAGTTTCCAACTTGTTGGGGCGCTCCGGTCCGCTCCTATCCTGAAAGTCTCGGGTGATTCATCAAGCGGGGGCCGAGAAAAAGGGGGTCCCAAAACACGTTTTCCCATTTATTTTTCCATAGGAACCTTTAGTCGCAGCTACAGCTCGAACTGCTGAACGGAATTACACCAAATTTGGCAAAGAGGTAGCCCTTTGTTCAGTGTCGTGCCTTTTGCTTAAATGGTGTAAATCCGTTCAGTAGTTTCTGAGAAAATCACAAATAAAATCACATATATATCTATGGCCGAGTAGGGTCCGCGTACCCTCCCGATCATGAGCTGCATGTTAATTGGCTGTCAACACTCCAAATCAGGAAGTGTTGGCAGCTATTTTGTCCCTCGGTAGAACCGAGGGACAGAAACAAGTGCGCAAACGCAAAAAGGGGGCAGGGTAGAAACACCCTGACCCCTAGGTCTGCTCAGGGGTCCCACAAGGACCCCTGGGCAGAAAAAAGCATTTTTTAAGAAAAAGAAATCAGCGGGATGCGCTTAGGGTGCGCGAATCCCCCGGGGGCATGCGGGGGGTGGGTTTATATTTAATTTTGGGGGCCTCGAAGGTTCCTAAGCCCCGGGACCGCCAGCCCCCGGGGCTTTGAAGACACGGTGCGGGAGGGCTTGGCCTCCCGCAGCCCCGGGGACCGCCACCCCCCGGGGCTTCTTTCTTTATTTTTAAAAAAATTACCTGTGTGTGGGGCTCGAGCCCCCACACGCCCGGGACCACCACCTCCCGGGCACTAAAAATCTCAATATGGGGGTCCATTACGGACTCCCAGAGCCCCGGGACCACCACCTCCCGGGGCTTTGTCGATGGAGGGAGGGGGCGGCCCTCCTGGAGCCTGTAATGGCCCTGGGGACCGCCACCCCCAGGGTCGGCCTCTGCAGTGTCCCGGGTGCCTACCCTCGGGACACTGTAGTTGTTATGACAGGACAGGATCCTTGCGGCTCCCGTCCTGTCATAGCAAACTGCTTTGGATATTGGAAGCGAGAGCAGGAAACATGCTCTCGCTTCAATATCCAGCAAATTAGCTTTCCACATGGGGAGCTGCATGTTAGCAGCTCCCCATGTGGAAAGCAATGCCGGCTCCTGCAGGAGGTGGGGAGCCGACAGGGTCCGTGGGGGAGTTGGGGTCCCCCACAAACCCCAAAGGATAGGGCCAGCCCCGGGGATGGGGTCCCCGGGCAGTAGTGGCTCGGGATGGGGCCACGCGGCCCCCTCCCCAAAAATAATTTAAAAAAATAAAAAATAAAGGACTGCCCTGGGGGATGGGGTCCCCGGGCAAAAGGAGGCCTGAGGAGGGGGCCACGCAGCCCCTCCATAAAAATGTATTTAAAAGTGTGGCCATGCCCCGGGGATGGGGTCCCCAGGGCCGTACTCGGCCACGGGAGGGGAGCCACGCGGCCCCCTTCCCGTTTAATAAAAAAAAAAAAAAGGGGTAAGGCCCTGGGGGATGGGGTCCCCAGGGCCCAAAAATAGGAAAAGGAAGGGGGCCACACATCCTCTCCTTCGGGAAAAAAAAATGATCGAGCCGCAGGCCCCACCCCTTCCTTTGACCACTCTGCAAACGCGCCCCTGGTGCGTTTGGCGGATGGGGAACGAATTCCCCTTAAATACTGGGGTCCCTGGGGCCAACTAGCCCACCAGGTACCTCCAGTAAGCGCCACGGAGCTGCATTGCAGAGTGTTGTAAAAAGGGGCGTGGCCTCTGAACACCTCTCTGCAACGCAGCTCTCTGGCGCATACTGGAGGTACGTGGTGGGCTAGTTGACCCCTAGGGACCCTCGGGATTGAGGAGGAATTAATTCTCCAACTTAAAACGCACCACAGGGCGTGTTTGCAGACATGTATCCTCAGGCCCCACCCCCTTTATTCACCATTGTGCAAATATTCCTCTAAAATCAGCCGAACTACGAATTCTGATTTATTCACCTGTTATCAGGAGAGACCTCAGTGCTGCATCTTTGAACCCAGTACTGATCCTGAAAAGTAATTTTAACCGTACTTACCAGTAACTTGAATTTCCTTCCATAGGATATCATTGCCTGCTTTTTGCTGAAAAAGTTTCTAAGTGTCGATTTTTGAAACTTACAAATATTCCTCTAAAATAAGCAGAACTACGAATTCCGATTTACTCACCTGTTATCAGGAGAGACCTCAGTGCTGCATCTTTGCGCCCAGTACCGATCCTGAAAAGTAATTCTAACCGTACTTACCAGTAACTTGAATTTCCTTCCAAAGGCTAACATTGACTTGTTTCACTTGGAAATTCTTCTAAGTGTGGACTTTTGGAACTTTATAATATTCCTCTAAAATCAACCGAACTACTAATTCCGATTTACTCACCTGTTATCAGGAGAGAACCCAGTGCTGCATCTTTAGCCCAGCACTGACCCTGAAAAGTAATTCTAACCGTACTTACCAGTAACTTGTATTTCCTTCCATAGGCTAACATTGACTGGTTTCACTTGGAAATTCTTCTAAGTGTGGAGTTTTGGAACTTTATAATATTTCTCTAAAATCAGCCGAACTATGAATTCCAATTTACTCACCTGTTATCAGGAGAGAACCCAGTGCTGCATCTTTTAGCCCAGCACTGACCATGAAAAGTAATTCTAACCGTACTTACCAGTAACTTGAATTTCCTTCCATAGGAATCCATTGTCTGGTTTTCAGCAGAAAAGTTTCAAAGTGTCGATTTTCACAAACTACAAATATTCCTTAAAAATCGCCTGTGTGACTTAAACGCATTCTTTCAACTGTTTACAGGAGATGCACCAGTGCTGGATCCAGGATCCACCACTGAGTAAGAAAAAGTAACGATAACACTACTTACCTGCTAAGTGAATTTCCTCCCATAGGATAACATTGGTGATTCTATGTGAAAAAGTTTCTGTGTCAACTTTTAAAATACAATAATATTACTTAAAATCACTACTGTAACCAAAACGCTTTACTCAACTGTTTACAGGAGATGTCCCAGGACTGAATCTAGGATCCAGTCCTGTGGTTAGAAAAGTAATCCATAAAGTAACTAATTGCATTTAACGAGAAATTCACATTGAGCTCAATGTTGCATTGTTTTTGAAATTGTGTTGCCCATTGCAACAACTGTAACTACTGTACTTAAAAGTCTATTGCCTATTTGCAAAGTATTTAAACTAAAGTAATTCATTCTGAGAAAGTATATTCAGTAATGTAATGTATAATGTAATTACAATGTAATTTAAAAATTAAAATATCTAAAAATAAATAGTTTAAAAAAATGTTGTAAATCAGTATCAAAAAATAAATATAACAATTAATACATTTAAAAATTGTCATTTACAAAACCTTTGAAATTCACTGAAAAACCATAGGTTTCAGACACGTTATAGTTAGGAATTAGCATTTAAAAAACCTTTGAAATTCACTGAAAAACCATAGGTTTCAGACACGTTATAGTTAGGAATTAGCATTTAAAAACCTTTGAAATTCACTGAAAAACCATAGGTTTCAGGCACGTTATAGTTAGAAATTAGCATTTAAAAAACCTTAGAAATTCACTGAAAAAACCATAGGTTTTAGGGACAGTTATAGTTAGTTGGACATTGCACTCGTACAAAACCCGTGAAATTCCCCGTTATAGTTAGTTCAGGTAACTATAACTCGCGCCCCGCAATGCACTGCTGATGACGTCACATATTACATCACTCATGACATGGTCAGTGACATCACTGATGACATCACTGATGACATCTCAAATGACATCACTGATGACATCACTGATGACATCATCCATAAGATAATTTGATGCATCTTCTCACACCCTAATAT
Organism: Calotriton arnoldi; assembly: GCA_963921515.1. Classification (NCBI taxonomy): domain Eukaryota; kingdom Metazoa; phylum Chordata; class Amphibia; order Caudata; family Salamandridae; genus Calotriton; species Calotriton arnoldi. The sequence goes on along the minus strand of CAWUFW010021742.1, from coordinate 85,494 downwards.
AACTTTTGATACACCCACTCTAAATTACAGACTGCCATTGTCAAAACCATAGACACTCCAACACCAATTACTATATACACACTCACTGATTCTTAGGTCTACACACACACATCTACTCACTCACCCGTACAATCACTCATAGTTATAGTCACTCAGTACAGGACTATTATATGCACTCATACACCTATATAAACACTCACACACCGCCACTCATCCATAGAGTTACTCACACACCTAGTCAGTCATGCAAAAAGTAAGCACACACCCATTTACTCACCTATACAGTTATACACACACCAGCTCACTTACTCATACAAATACTAGCACATTCTTACGCTCTTATACAATCTCTGATACAAGCACACACTCATCCATACAGTCACTCTCACAATCACACACTCTCGCTTATAGCTATTTATATACTCCAACACACATATATACTGCCTTTCACATATGTAGTTACTCACACATGTACCACTGGGACATACATTCACTCACTAACACACTCTTACACACACTTACCCACCCATACAGTCTATCACAGATGCACTCTTGAAACCATCCACCCAGTGAATCACCCACTCACACATCTGTGCACAGAGTCGCACACACCCCACCCACACAAACACTCAGGCACACATACAGATACTCAGACAACCAATCAATAACTCATATAGACACTCATGTAGCTATTCACAAACCCATGCAGCCACTTACACAGCAACAGACAGACGGATACAGACATTCACCCAGTTTAGTCACTAACCCATGCATTCAGTAAGATACGTTTAATCACTCACTTATAGAGTTAGTCACGCACCTACTAAATCATCCTTTCAGACACTTATAGACCCACTCATTCTTCAATACGCCTTTCCCTATATATATTAAACATATCTAAACTTTACAGAAACACACAGTCACTGGATGATGTCATCAGTGATGTCATTTGAGATGTCATCAGTGATGTCATCAGTGATGTCACTGACCATGTCATGAGTGATGTAATATGTGACGTCATCAGCAGTGCATTGTGGGGCGCGAAGTTATAGTTACCTGAACTAACTATAACGGGAAATTTCACGGGTTTTGTACGAGTGCAATGTCCAACTAACTATAACTGTTCCTAAAACCTATGGTTTTTTCAGTGAATATATATATATATATATATATACGTGTTTATATAGTTATATAGATACACACACACATGGGTAGTTATACTTATATATAGCGTTTTTTGTTTTGCTAATAACTTAGGTGCAATTTGATGAATCTTCAGGAAATCTTCTGGAAATTTTAAAAGCTACTTTGCCAGTCACTTCATCTGCTGTCTTGAACGTTTTGGGGTGATCTGTCAAGTGGGGCCAAGAAAAGGGTGGGTCGCAAAACTTGTTTCCTCATAATAATTCCCTTTGCACTTTAGTCACTACTACAGCCCAAACCGCTGGACGGAATTACACCAAATTTGGCAGAAAGGTACATCTTGGTCTAGAGTCATTCCTTTTGGAACTTTGGTGTAAATCCATTCAGTAGTTTTAGATATATTAAACAAAATCCAAATTTGTATATCTAGGGCAGGGGATCTGACTGTCCCAGTGCTGTAATCTAATTGGCTGCCAATACTTAAACCAGGAAGTGTTGCCAGCCATCTTGGGACTTGGCTTCAGCCAACCCGCAACAAATGTTAAAAATATAGAAAAGGGGGCAAGGTAGGAATACCCTGAGCCCCTAGATGTGGTGGTGGTGTCCCAGAGGGACCCTGCTGGGGATTTAAAACATTATTTTTTCAATTTGCTGCAAAATCTCAGGTGGATCCTCGGATTCAATGTAAAATTGAAACAAAAGCAAGCGAGGCCTCCCGACTTGTTTTGAAGTGAGCCCCCTTGGTAGGCCGGGTCCTGGGGGCATTGTTTTAAAAATGGAGGGGGCACACGGGGCTCCCCTCCTAACTCTCTAAGAACCCTAAGGATCACCACCTCCCTGGGGCTTTATATTTAAAAATGGAGGTGGGCCATGTGTACCCCCTCCTGGGCTTCATTGATACCCCAAGGACCACCACCTTACCGGGGCATTAGTTTTATGGAAGGAGGGGGGCCACGTGGACCCCCTCCTGGGCTTTGAAGAAGCCCCAGGGACCACCACCTCCCTTAAGCAATACATTTGTATTTAAGAAGAGCTGCGAGGGCCCCCGAGCACTGGGAACCACCACCTCCCTGGGGCCTATTAACTAAATAAAACTGGAAGAGGGACCGTTCACCCCCCCTCCTGGGGCATATACGACCCTTGGGGCCACCACCTCCCCAAGGCCAGTCTGTCAACAATGAAGCTGAGGGGTCATGCGGCCCCCCTCCTGGAGCTATACATGGCCCTAGGGACTGCCACCCCCTGTGGCCAGCTCCTGCTATGTCCCATGGTGCCAACCCCTGGGACATAGCTGTTTGCTCTAACTTGGCGGTAGCTTTAACAGCTCCCCTCAAGTCAGAGCAAACAAAAACTCTGCTCTCAGCAAGCGAGAGCTGTGAAACCACACCTGCTTGCTGAGAGAGGAGTTTTCATCTGTTTCCCTGCCCATTGTCAAGCGGGCACAGAAACAGATGAAGGGATTGCTCTCATAGACAGCGAGCTGCATGTTCAGCAGCTCCCTGTCTGTGAGAGCAATGCTGGCTCCCACAGGAGGCGAGGAGCTGGCTGGGACTGCAGGGGCCTTGAGGCTCCCCCTGAGGACCAAGGGAAAAAAGAGCAGAAATAGGCAGAATAAAGTTTAGAAACAAGCAGAAAGAGGCACAATAAAGATCAGCAATGAGCAGAAAGTGGCATGATAAAGGTCTGAAATGAGCAGAAAGAGGCATAATAAAAGGTCCTAAGTGAGCATGAACAGGCAGAATAAAGGTCAGAAGCAAGCAGAAAGAGGTAGAATAAAGATCAGCAATGAGCAGAAAGAGGCAAAATAAAGGTCAGAAATGAGCAGAAAGAGGTCAAATAAAGGTGAGAAGTGAGCAAAAAGAGGCAGAATAAAGGTCAGTAACAAGGAGGAAGAGGCAAAATAAAGGTGTGAAATGAGCAGAAAGAGGCAAAATAAAGGTGAGAAATGTGCAGAAAGAGACAGAATAAAGGTCAGCAACGAGCAGTAAGAGACGTGAAAACAGAGAGAAATGAGCAGAAAGAGACAGAATAGAGGTCAGAAAAAAACAGAAAGAGGCAGAACAGAGGTCAGAAATGAGCAGCAAGAGGCAGAATAAAGGTCAGAAAGGAGCAGAAAGAGGCAAAATGGAGATCAGAAACAAGCAGAAAGAGGCAAAGTAAAGGTCAGAAACTAGCAGAAAGAGCAAAATAGAGATCAGAAACGAGTAGAAAGAGGCAAAATAAAGGTCAGAATCAAGCAGAAAAAGGCAAAGTGGAGATCAGAAACAAACAGGAAAGAGGCAAAATAAAGGTCAGAAACAAGCAGAAAGCAGCATAATAGAGATCAGAAACAAGCAGAAAGAGGCAAAATAAAAGTCAGAAATGAGCAGAAAGAGGGAAAGATAGAGATCAGAAATGGGCAGAAAGGTCAGTAGTGAGTAGAAAAAAGGCAGAAAATGAGCATCACCCACTCAGGCACTCATGCACCCACTCACAGACAACTCAGCCACTCATAGACTCATGTACCCCCTTACAGACAAACTCAGATATGTACACCCACTCACAGACACAGTTTTTTAATTCTATCTCCTAATTATAACGTCTGTGTAACCTTTCTATTTTTAAGTGAATTTCTATGTTTATTTAAAATTCTATTTCCTAACTTTAATGTCGATGTAACCTTTGGATTTTTAAGTGAATTTGTAAGGTTTGTTTTATTTTATTTCCTAACCGTAACCCCTAACCTTTGACACTGAGTGTGTGAGTGAGCGCATGAGTGTCTCAGTAGGTGTACGAGTGGCTGAGTAGGTTTGTAAGGGGGTGTGAGAGAGCATGAGTGGGGCTGTCAGTGGATACATTAGTGTCTGAGTGGATCTGTGATTGGATGCATGTGTGTCTGAGTGGGTCTGTAATTGAGTGTGTGAGTGTCTGAGTGGGTCTGCGAGTGGGTGCATGAGTTTCTAAGTGGATTTGTGAGTGGGCGCAAGAGCCTCAGAGTGGGTCTGTGAGTGGGTGCATTAGTGTCTGAGTGGGTCTGTGAGTGGTTGTGTGAGTGTCTGTGTTGGTCTGCCAGTGGGTCTGTGAGTGGGTAAGTGTATTTGTGATAGGATGTGTGAGTGGCCAGGCCACATTTTAATTAGTCCTTGGCGGAGTTCGCACCGCGAAGTGACAAACAATCTCATTGGAGTTCCGCAAGTGGTGGAGTGCAGCGCGAACGCTGATAACTCATAAAACTCCGAAAACTCAGTGAACAGAGTGGAGTTCACCGCCTAGGCCTAATTTTAATGGGGTGGGAGGATGCACAACTCTCCTCCCCAGGCCGATTTTGGCCCCAGCGACCCAATCCCCAGGCCTGCTATAAATCAATGGTGCCTAGCCATAAACAAATAGGGAGGTAGCCACATGGCCCCGGGCAAATTTTGGCCCCTGGTACACCATCCCCAAGGGCCCAGTCTCTTTAATGTGGGTACCCTAGTCCCACTCAGGGCAACCAGTGACCCTGTTTGGAACCACGGGGGGCTGAAGGCCCCCGCGGTTCCTGCCGGCTCCTTGCCTCCTGCGGGAGCCAGCATTGCTCTGACAGACCGGGAGCTACTGAACATGCAGCTCCCTGTCTGTCAGAGCACTCGTTCCATCTGTTTCGCTGCCCTCTTGTCAGCGGGCAGGGAAAAAGATGAAACCTCTGCTTTCAGCACGCAAGAGCATTTCGTCAACTCTCACTTGCTGGAAGCGGAATGTTTGTGGTAACTTGGCGGAAACTGTCAAAGCTCCTGCCAAGACACATCAAACAGCTTTGTCCCAGGGGTGGACACCACCCCAGGGAGGTGGTGGTCACCAGAGGTCCACATGGACCCCCTCTTGAAGGTATATTTTTACCCAAGGAAGGAGAAGGACCCTGGGGCGGGCGGGCTCCGCGCGGTCCCTCAATTTATTTTTTGTATGTGGCCCCCGGAAGGGTTGGTGGTCCTCTTGGCCCAGGGGGATCCGAGTGGCCCCTCCATTATTAAAAGATTAGCCCCGGGGAGGGGGTGGTACCCAGGGCTCAAAAAAGTCCATGGAGGGGGTCTGTGCACCCCCCTCCATTATGTTATATTCGCCTGGGGGAGATAGTGGACCCCCAGGCGAATAAATACCTTTACATTGCATGCGTTTACAACGCATGCAATTACAATGTGGTCATTACAACGACCGCGTTGTTACATCGCAGTACCATTACAGTGCAAGTCATTACAACAACTTGCTGTAGGGGGCGCGCTGGACTTAGGAATAGTATAATTTACTATTCCAATTCCAACTCCAGTGTGTGCAACAGTAGGGAAGGTGTTGGAATAGTAAATTATACTATTCCTTAGTTTAGAGCACCCCTACAGTAAGTCGTTATAACGACTTGCGTTGTAATGGTACTGCGATGTAACAACACGGTCGTTGTAACGGCTGCGTTGTAATCGCATGCGTTGTTATGTTTGCGATATGATGGCTGTTTCCCCCCCAGGCTTAAAGGAGCCTCAGGAGGAGAGCCCGGTGCACCCCCTCCTTCTTATAATGCCGCATGCCCCCGGACAAGGCCCACCCAGGGGCTAAATATTAGAGAAGTATGAGAGTCTGCTCTTCTTTTTTAATTTTTTGACTGTAGCTGCGGATCCAGCGCGACTCCTGCGAAAAATGAAAAATGAAAACATTAATTGTTTTTACCCCATGTGGGATCCCTGCAGGATCCCTCAAAAAGGCCTAGGGGGTAAGGGTATTTTTCCCTGCCCCCTTCTCTTTTTTTAAAAACTTTTTTTGTGGAACTCGGCAGAAGCCGAGTCCCAAGATGGCTGTCAACACTTCCTAGTTGAAGTGTTGGCAGCCAGTCACATTTCAGCATGGGGACTGTCAGATCATCAGAGGATCCACGTCCCTAGATATACAAATTTGTTATTTTTTTGGGTTTCTCAAAAACTCTTGAATGGATTATCACCACAAAAAGCACTCTTTCTGGATCAAGAGCTAGCTTTCTGCCAAGTTTGGTGTAATTCTGTCCAGTGGTTTGGGCTGTAGTCATCTCCAAACTCCTTATGGGAATTAACATTTTTTGACCCCTCCTTTTCTTAGCCTCACTTGACGGATCACCTCACAACTTTCCAAGCACAACAAGAATTACCAGAGCACTTTTTGTGAAAATTTTGTGGAGATTCATCAAGGGCGCCAAAGAAATAGGCAAGTCAAAAAATGCTTTTCCTATGGAAACTAGGGGGCATATTAGCAAGACCCACGTTAAAATTATCGCCGTTTTAGCGGCAGGAAACTGCCGCTGAAACGGCGATAATGGGCTTGCTAATATGCGTATAGTAAATTCAATAGAAGCCCAGGTTAGATGTGCAGGACATCTAACCTGGGCTTCTATTGGAATTCCATAACGTATATTAGCAAGCCCATTATCGCCGTTTTAGCGGCAGTTTCCTGCCGCTAAACGGCGATAATTTTAACGTGGGTCTTGCTAATATGCCCCTAGGTTCTAACTATAATACCTACTGGCGACCACCAGCAGGTAATATTTATTACCTACTGGCAGTTGCCAGTAGGTAGGTATAGTTAGGACCTTGTTTCCATAGGAAAAGCGTTTTATGACATGCTTATAACTTTGGTGCTGTTTCAGGAATATTCACAAAATTTTCCAGAAAATGTGGAACGGTATGTCTAGTTCTGCATGAAAATATTTGGAGTGCTCCTTCAAGTGGGGGGCGAGAAAAAGGGGGGATTCAAAAATGCGGTTTTCCCATGCAATTTCCCAAAGGGATTTGAACGCGACTACAGCCCGAACTGCTGGACAGAATTATATAAAATTTGGCAGAGAGGTTGCTGTTGGTATAGAAAGAGCCCTTATTGTGATTTGGTGTAAATTCATTCAGTAGTTGTGGAGTTATTAAAGAAAAAATAAATATATATATCTAGGGATGCAGACCCTCCGTGGATCTCCCGTAGTCGATCCACAAAGTCACACGCCACCAGCAACGTCGCGATTGGCTGATCATAACCTGACCAGGAAGTTGCGGTTGTCATTTTAAATGTTTCTGCAATGTGATTAAAGGGGTCAGGGTAGAGGTACCCTGACCCCATGGGTGTGTTAGGAGTGTCAGAGGGACCTATGTTGGGTCTAAAATTGAGTTACATTTGTTTTCCACTTTGAGAGAGCCGCAGATCCCCCGCAAGGCTCAGTATGGCCCCCATGTAAATATGTGACAGATCTGCAAATGTTGATGCACTTTGAAAAAAAACATTCAGACATCCACACAGGTACTCTCACACCCCTTTATAGACCCACCCAGGCAATCACACACTCACTCACATACCTGCACAGACATTCACACTCCCACTCACAAAGTCATGTAGGCACTCTCAGACCCACTCACAGGCCCACATAGGCACTCACACACCCACTGACAGACCTGCACAGATACTCACACCCCCACTAACAGACCCATAACCCCACTCACACACCCAACAGCCACTTACACAGAAACTCATTTACCCATATTGCCACTCACGCAGCCATTGACACACCCAGTCACACACTCATACAACCTTCCACACACCTATCTAGTCTGTGACACACGTATTCACACACCCATGCAGCCAATGAAATACCTACTCACTCACCCACACACACACTCACAAACTCACTCAGTGACCCATACCACCACTCAGACACCCAGTTAGAGACCCATACACTCTCTTAAATAACCACTCACACAAAATCAAATCCACTGACACACCTACTCATAGACTTATAGAGGCACGCTCATACTCTCTTAGATACCCAGGTAGTCAGTTATACTCCTACTGTATTAAATATGTTGTTGTTTTACATAAATGGTTTTGATTGAGGAAAACATGTTGCTATTATTTGTTGAATGTGTGCATTTAGTTTGGGATCCATGATGCTCAAAACACCCATAATCCACACTCTGACCATTTTGGAGGGTGGGAGGAGTAGAACAGATGAGAAGGCTGCAGGAGAATGAGCCAGTTTTGAAGATGAAAGGGAGCTATATTGGAGGACAGCAAGAAGGATGTAAAAGAACATATTTGATTGGATGATGGAGATGTGCATGGAACTAAAATTAGGTAGTGATAAGAAGGAAAAAGTAACTACATCTGTGATTGGTTTTGGAAAAAAAAACATATTATGTTGTTAGGGATATGCTTGAAATTGCAACCAGTCAACCACACCTGCTGCAGTTTAATTTGAAGCTAGTTGATGCTTACTACGCAATGTGCACTTTTGACCTAGTGGTAGGTAGAGAGTCCTGGTAACATGGTTACCATGGGAACGGAGCTAAAAGAATATGGGGGAGGGGAAGAAAAACAAGTGCACTTTGAACTCAAAAAAAGCAGTGAGGAAACATTGGTAGTTATGGGGTGTTTGGCTTTTTACTGAATAGTTTTTACAAAGTAAAATATAAATGCAAGCTAATAATAGTAGATTGTGAATTGCTTCTATGGGCTTCCATGTGGATCCTTGGGTCCACCGCGAAGTGACACATCACGGTGGATCCTCTGAGTCGCATAAAAAAAATTAGGCTTCTTCCAAGGAAATATGTAAAGGGTTAAAAAATACTGACCATTTAGAAGTGGAATAAGAAAAATAAAAGATAAAAGGAAGCCTGTGATTTGTTAACTACAGAGTATAAGTAATAACACATGGTGAAGTGTACCCATTTCAGCTGCTTTTGTGTTGTAGTGTGGAGGAGTATTGCCATAGCTCTGACTACAGATTTCCCAAGAAAACAGATGTTAACAGAAATAGAAATTAAAGTTGTAAACCAGCAAAAGCTTTTACATGTATAATTATTAGGTTGTAGTATAAAAAGTCCATTTAGATAAAACATTGTGAGTGTATGTACAATGAAAGAAATGTTGTAGCTTCTAGACACCATACTAGAAGGTAAAACAGAAGGTAGCTTAGATGAGAACATTAACTAAAAATAGAGTGAGTAGGAAAGGTGAAAGAGGAATTGGTATACTGAAACTATAGTAATATTATCAAGCCAGTATGAATGAATGTGTTTGCAAATAGATGTGAGTGTTTGCATATAGTAAGTAATTTAATAGTATGTAATTTTTACCCACTTTCACAATCAGGCAGGCACTTACATACTCAGGGGCATATTCACAAGAACGTGCGATAAACATCACCAAAATAGGTTAACGCAAGTTCACATATCGCCGTCCATCGCGGGAAAATAGCCCTGTGTTAACGTGGCATTCCCAACACGGCGGTAACATGCAATAGTGTCCTGATAACGTGGAAAATGACCGCGATCAACTCACCAGGACGGCGATAAAAATCCAACGGCAAACGTGAAAAAAGGTGCGATGGGCCCAGGCCTGCAAATCACACACGTCAGGCGGGAAAAATCACCATAAAAGCAGAAAAAACAAAAACAAACTAAAACCGAACCACAGCGAGTCACAATGGAGGTAGCCGGAGCAGGCACAGAGGACGGCCAGAACCCCACAAGCCCCTCGGAGGTCCAGCCTGGGACCCCGGGGACAGGGAAGGGCAATGACAAGAAGAAGAGGAAGACAAAGTTCAGTCCGCAGGAAAACAGGATCCTGATCACGGAGGTGATAGAACACCATCAACAATTGTTCGTCACCTCCACTGTGTCATTGGCAACAAAAAATGGAACATGGCAGTCCATCGTGGACAAGGTGAATGCAGTTGGAGTGCTGAGGAGAACAATGGACGAGGTCAAGAGGCGCTGGAATGATGTGAAGCGCAAGACCAAGCAGAAACTCGCCAACAACCGGAAGGCAGCAATGCAGACTGGAGGTGGGAGTCCAGCGCCACAGGAGGAGCTGGATGAGATGGAGGAAATGGTGTCCACAGTCATCAGTGGGGAGATGGTGGCAGGAGTTGGGGGACCGGACACTGCTCAACATGACCCGACACAACAGCAACAGGGTGAGTAACCACCAGGGACTGGGGGGTCGGGGGGAGATGGGCACAATGGCAAACATGCACAATCAAGCGGAGCACAGTGCACACCCACAATGACTCTGGATCATGTCCCTGATCCCCTTGGCACACTGCAGCACACATAGCAACAGCACGTAGGCCCCCATCGACTATGTGCCCAGAGGAGACCCGCCCACACATCACTTATCTCACAACCAACCCATGCACATGTGCTGAACACAGCAAAGCTGCGGGTCCGTGAGCCACACTGACAATGCAAGTGACACTGCATGACGATTAGCATTGCTACAGTCCGATCATCATGACATGGTGCACGTGAAGCTTGCTAGTTTACGACCGGTTTCGAGCTCCTTCGCAGTTCAGAATCCTGTCCGGCGTTTTTTGTTCGCCGAGAGCTGTAGCAGCAGCAGTGGTGAGCGGGAGCAGCGGGGGCGCCGAAACGCCGAAGAACGCTGCCGAGAACGCTGCCGGCCATTTGCCCGGTCCACTACCCTCTTGCCCCTGCTCTACCTGCTTCTAAACGGCCTCACTGGATTCTGCTGAGGCTTTGGTTGTGGCTTCCTGCCTGCCTACTGGCTCCTCAGCCCATCGGCTTGGCTCGGCTCGAGTTTTGAGCAGCTGTTGGGAGGCTGGGGAGCGGGCTGAACGAAGAGGGCCCGCCACGGCATTGAAGCAGGAGGATAGCGGCAAGGATCTCGTACCAACTTCCTGTTTCTTCCTGTTTCTCCTGGAGAACCTTGTTTTGTAGTAGCGCGGCGTTTGAGGAAATCTCCAAAAGACTCGTGAGGTGCATCCTGACATGCTTACCTGAGTCTCGCCCCTTCTGCGCTGTGGTCCCGATTCATCCCCCAGTAACAAGGCTTTGATATCGAGTCTTGTGAAAGCACGCTCACGCGCTACCGAGAGAGGCTGCCTGCCTCGTGTGACTCTTGTGGACTCGTTAAGCACATCGGATTTCACACGCCAAGGCCGGATTCCCCTTTTCCAGCGGGGTGGACGCACGGATGTGCGAAAAAGTCTGTCTCGCTACATTGTATCGTTTCTACGGCTTTCGGATCACCTGCTTTTTTTCTTTTCATTGAAACGCTGAACTTAGTAGCTGCCTGTCTCTCAGGTTTACGTAGAGTATCTCGGCTGTGACTGTTTGTTTATCTTGATCGCCTCGATTTGAACTCGCGGTGAGTAGAGGCTGCCAATTTTTGTTTAGTTTATAATTGACGACTAAGTAGCAGGACAATCAGTTCACGGAATCTCCGCTTGATTTTGGTTAGCCTGATTCACCTAGCTTCCTAAAATCACGGAAATCCAGGCAAACTTGAAACCCAGAGCGTGATGACTTCTAGGAAGTTGCGCTCAGGGCGTGTGCTCTCCTCCTCGCCAAGTCACAAACTGAAAAGATCGTTTAGTGGCACTAGGCAATTACAGCATCTCTGCTATAAATCCCACCCTGTTATAACTGGCTTTTTTCCGTAAATTGCCCCGGATTCACCCCGAGGTGGCAGCTGTAGTCCAAGAAGGCCAGACTTTTAATTTTAATTTTCACCCTGTAAAGCCTTCAATTTCTTCAACCTCCTCTTCATTGCCTCTCGTGGACTCGCTGATACTCCAAGGGAACCATGCAGGGTGTCAGGTGCGGTCTAACGAAGGGCCTCGATCTCTGGATCAGATTACCGAAAGAGTGGAGGATGGTTCCAGCGAGCAACCGTTTGTCGTACCCCCCGGTGCTCCTCTGGACTCTAACCTTCTTGCTAGTCAACAGAGTCAGTCAGCCATTTCATTAAACAGGACAAAGCAGTCACGGAATGATAGCATGATCGAGATTAACCCGGTTGTTTCTCTAGCCCAAGCGGACCTCCATAAGGGATCATGCAGGGTCAGTGAATCGGACGCTCGGCTTGGTGCTCCTATGGCGGAGATGGCGGAGATGGCAAATCTATGTGAAGAGTTGCCGCAAGGGGAAGATTTTACACTCCCGGACATTGACATTGAAGCTCAAAAAAGGGGCTGGGGTGAGCATTTTGACTGTAGGTATAAGGACAATCAGTTAATGAATGGTCACAGGGGAGAAAACACTCCAATTGTAAGCTCTTCTCCTAGGCGTCTCTCTTTGCCTCTCCTATACTGTAGTACAAGTCACCTGATTGGTACCTCTATGGAGTCTACACATGATGTATTCTTGCCTGATTCTCAACAGAAATGGGGAAATGAGAGAGAGGGTGTGCCCTCAGAATATCTTGTTTGTATCGAAAAAATGTTAAACTCCATATTGTCCTTATTAGAAAAGTCGGTACTGAGTTCTGATCACATACTGGAAATGATTTCCGTAATGTTATTTGAAGTGCATAAGATAAATAAGTCGATCTCCACTAAACCCCTCCCCATGATTCCCACTCAGATGGGAGAATGGCCGAGTGATAGGCCTGTACGACTTCCCCCATCGGTTGAGGTGAGAGACGCCTCTGTACAGGCAGGAACCCCCCTTTTCCTAGTGTCCCCTATGGCTCCTGTATGTAATCTCGAAAAGGAAGAGTTATGTTTAAATATATTATTCGAGGAGGCCGAATTGAGTCCCCCTCAGAGAAGCCCAACTTGAAAATCTTCCCTCTGTTTATGAAGGGTAGAAGGGGGGGCGCGGGAGAAATCGGGAAAATCAGGGGCCATGCTAGGCAAACTAAGCAGGTAGGGAGGGTGGAGGGGGAGGGGAGGTGCAAATCTCTCCAACCACCTCCCGGGTGTACTCCCCTACTCTGTTAGGGAAGAGGGGACAGAAAGTAGGTAAGAGGGATAGCCTAGTAATAAAACACAAGGGGGAAAATATGAAAAAGAAACATAAAAAAATGAGGCGACGCCCTAGACGGAAAGCGTCCAAATTGCTCTTTTCTCGAATTCTGGAAAACCAGAGTGATACCCACTTAATAAAGGAGAAGGGAGGCCCTGAAACATCACTAGCAGATGGTAATTTGAGAGAACCCATCAGAGCCTCCACGACATTCACTGGGAGTCTGGGAGACTCTGGATTGGGAGTACCTCTTCCAACTCAGTTGTCACAGTCCCTCCAAGTAATCTATCCTTCCTACAATGAGTTTGTGGTTCCACCGGGAGGGGAAATACAAATGGGTTATGGGGTCCCCCCACTGCAGACAGGGACTGGGGTCATAGATTCTATTGATCCCAGGTTGGGAGGAAACACAGAGGGAGGGCTCCAAGCTCTAATTAGCCCGCAGTCGGGGCTGAATAGAACCCATATAGGGACATCATTCCCATCTGATAGAAATACTGAGGCCCCAATTCTTAATATGGCATCATATTCGAAAACCCAACACCACGGTGGGACACAAGTTGCCAGATTTACGGATAGGGTTCCTTTATGGATTCCCTGGAGAGATGCCCCAAAGGACACCAGTGGGGCACAGACCGGCTTATCTCCCATGGTGGATTTTACCTGGCTATTTGATAATGAATCTACACCAGTAAACAGAGGTTATGTTCTCAGTTTATTTTCGGAACTAGACGCATTAAAGTTGATAGCAAGCAAGGATATTTTAAATGTGATGATTAATGTACATGATACTGTCCCATATTCTAGGGTCACTTTTTGTTCTCTGATAGTGGCCAATTTGGTCTTGAAAAATTGTGATCACTTTTTAAAACGAGGGCTCGACATAACATCTGTTAATGAATATGAGGAATACCAAAATGTGGGCCCAAAAACCCATTATTTGAACGTTTCTAGGACCATTAAATCAGTGGTGCTGAACACATTGGGCCCCGATACTGACTATCCTGTGGGCAATTCTAAAGATATAGTGGTTTCCGTGGACAGGAGGGGGCGCTTAATAAATGTTGTGCCCAATGTGCTAGTTGTCCCTCAGGCCTTAGACATAGAAGATGAATCTGCCCAATGGAGTTGGGTTGCAAGAGCCCTGAATAATACTCAGTCAGTAGCAGAAAGGAGGGATTCGTTGAGGTAGTCTAGGTGGGCTACTCTTGTCTTGGAATATGGCCGGTTTGGGTTCCAATGAAACAAAATTGAATTCTTTGAAAATTCTGAACCCTTTAATTATATGCCTACAGGAAACGTGGTCTTGCAAAGATTTTGAATGTGATGGATATTTTGTTTACTCTTGCCATGCTAGGCGTTCGGATAGGGGTCATGCCAGTGGGGGGGTCTCGATTTTACTTAAAAATTCTATTAATTGGAACCAGAAGGTTTTTCTCCACCCCTCAAACTTATGTATATGTGTGAAGTTGGCATGTCTGGGAGAATCAGGCAGGTCCACCTTTTTCCTCGTGGCGAACATGTACATCCCCCCTGGGAAAAATTCCGATCACTTTTTGCGTGTATTTTTTTCTTTTATTCATGATATAGTTATCAAGGAAGAATGCCCCCTAGTGATTTTAGTGGGGGATTTAAATGCCAAAATCTCGAACTCTGCATCGGGGATTTATGCAAATACAGACAAAGAGGAAATTTGGCACATCCCCGAGATTTCATTACCAAACAAAGTAAAAACAGATAAGCGGGGGTTTGTTCTGCTTGATTGTATTAGAAGCTTAGATCTTGTTATTTTAAATGGGAGAGTGCCTGCCGACAAAACTGCACATTTTACCTTTCACTCACAACACATTCAGAGCCTTTTAGACTATGTGATTGTGTCCTACCAAATGTTTGGGGCTTGTGATAACTTTTTTGTCTGCCCGTCGATATGGAGTGATCATAGTATTGTAGGCATGACAGTGGCTTTTGATTTACCTACACTGGATGTGGGGAATACTGGTCAGGGCAGGGCCTCTTTTAATAAAGCAAACGGCCGGTCTTTCTGGACGCAAAAAAACATCCTTGAAGTAGGCTCAATTATGAAGATGGCCCAAGTAGAACAGCAGGGTTTAACTCACTCTAACATTATACCCTTCTTTGAGGCCCAAATGGAGAAGATTTGTAAATTAAGTACTACATCTTCAGTACCTCGCCTGTGTAAACAGGAAACGTCTCATATGATTTCCTTAAAACAAGCAATTAATCATCTTGTCCGAAAACAGCATATACTTTTTCTCACTGACCGGCAGCGGGAAATCGATCGCCTTAAGCGAATGAAAAGACGTATTATGCTTTGTGAAAAAAGTAGGGAGCTTGATGACAAGTGGATTGGGCTGAAGGAAGCCGCAATGGTCAAAGACACAAGAAAGTATTGGCGCTTGATCGCGGAATACTGTGATTCAAGGCAGAGGGCTCTAGCCATACCAATTCCAGAAGAGGACTGGGTGGAGTATATCTCCCTCTTATATGGAAATAACAGCCCAGTTTCATCTGAGATGATAGATTGGGTTAAACCCGCGTCTATTGAATTTACTGAATTTGGCCCCCCGTCAGGAAAGGATGTGGTAGGTTATATAAAGAATGCAAGAACATCCGGCGCACAAGGGCCGGATGGAATCCCGATTGCACTAATTAAAAAGGAACCAGAAGTGTGGGGTGATTTTTTAGAGCCACTTTTTAAACATTGCTTTTTTATGAATACAATCCCCCCCTCTTGGAAGGGGAGCATTATAGTCCCCCTGTATAAAAAAGGACCGAAAACGGTACCGACTAGTTTTAGACAGATTGCCCTTCTGGATGCCTCAGGCAAATTATTTGCAAAAAGCATATTAAGCCATCTTCAACAATGGGTTTATGATCAGAATATCCTTCCCCCGGAACAAGCTGGTTTTAGAAAGAACCATGGCACCTTGGATAATATAGCGGTTGTTCAGACAATTATAGAGAAATATGTTTTTGTCCGAGGAATGCCATTATATACAGCTTTTATTGATTTTTCCACGGCGTTTGACAAAGTGGACCGCCAAACGCTGTGGAGAAAACTTGTTCTCCTTGGCATACCATATCATCTTTTGGGTCTGATTATGGAATTGCATACAGACACGTGGTGCCGGGTTCTGATGGGAGGTTCGCAGGGGCTATCATGTAAAATTAGAACGCACAATGGGCTCAAACAGGGTTGCCTATTGGCACCACTTTTATTTTCCCTGTATATTGTTGATCTCCCCGGTACTCTGAACACGGTAAGGGGGATGCCCCAAAAATTGGTACAATGTCGGTTGGTTCTCTTTTATATGCAGACGATGTTGCAATATTTGATCTAACGCCTATCGGCCTGCAACGCCGGCTAGATGCCTTAAGTAAATATGCAGAGGATCACTTCTTGAAGATCAATATCGCAAAAAGCAAGATTTTGGTATTTCGTAAGAAGGGGCTTAGAATAAGGAGTAGTTTAAGATGGATGCTTGGTTATGAAAAATTGGAACTGGTTGACTCGTACTTATATTTGGGGAAGGTTTTTTCCAAAACTGGCCGAGATTCGGATCATATTAAACATTGTGTTAGTAAAGCTGTCTCCCAGGCAAGTGCACTAAACAGATTTTATAAAACTTGCGGGAGACGTCACTTTGGCCATGTCTTATCTGTTTTTAAGGTCAAAATTCCTCCCTCGTTAATATATGCTTCCGAGGTGTTGGACATGAATTATTGGCTTTCCTTCGATAAGGCGGAAGGGCGAATCCTGCGGCAAATTTGTAATTTAAACACCCTGGCAGCCCCACATGTACTGCGCCTCGAATTTGGATTAGTTTCATCCTTTACCTTATCTTTGGCTGCAGTTCTTAGGTGGGGTAACTCCCTCCTTTTGGGGGAGGAGGGCACACTTAGGGCTGCCCTGAGAATAGAAATTTTTGACATGCAAAAAGAACAATCAACGTTTTTAGGTCCTTTGTACGTGCAAATGATACATTTGGCCTTAGTTTGAATTCTGCTTCTCCTATGTCCAAATCTGTATTGAAACAACTCTAAGAAGTTCAGATCTCCTATTAGTTTGGCGAGAGATGTGACCTTTAGCCAGTCCAGGTCCAGTAACAAGGCGGTCATAGGGAGTGCTTTGGGGAATAAACCACAGCCTTATCTAACTTGGAACATCCCCCACGGGATCAGAAGGCTGATACTCCTACTTAGATTTAACTTGCTGCCGCTAAGAGATGTTACTGGTATCTGGGATAAAATACCTAGAGAGAAGAGAATTTGTGAATTATGTCAGTTGCAAATCCAAGATCTTAATCATGTGATTTTTGTATGCCCAAGGCTGAAAAGTGCTAGGCAATTGTTTTTAAAGCCAGTTTTTATTAAATACAATATCAATTCTGCCCAGGAGGCACGATCTTTGGTCCTGTCACCTCCGAATGAAATGGTTTGTTTTAAGATATATAAATTTTTTAAAATATTTTTGGCTATTTATTAGGATTTTCTTTCATTGTCCATTGTATTTATAGCACTATTTGCACATTTTTTGATAAATGAAATCTGCCGGTTGGTTATCTGTTTGTATCATGTATTTTAGTACTATTTGTATTCCTCTCAGTATGTTTGATTTAAGAACTTCCATAGTAATGTATAAGGAAGAATTTTGTATTGTACATAAAGTTTGTCCTTTTTCTCTTTTTTTATCTGATTATGGGGCATATTATCAAGAACGGCGTTAAAATTATCGTCGGTTTAGCGGCAGAAAACTGCCGCTAAAGCGCGATAATGGGCTTGATAATATGCTCTGAGAATTCCAATAGAAGCCCATGTTGACACCAGAACATGGGCTTCTATTGAATTCTCAAGGGCATATTATCAAGCCCATTATCGCCGCTTTAGCGCAGTTTTCTGCCGCTAAACCGGCGATAATTTTTAACGCCGTGCTTGATAATATGCCCCTATGTGTTTTGTGGACCTCCGTAGGAGTTCCATAACAAAATAAAATTAAAATTGTAATTGTAAATTGTAAAAAATTGTAAAATTGCACGCCACCACACTGAGGTGGCTGAGTGTGGACCACATCCGTAAAGGAGCAGGTCACACTCTGACACATCCACCTGCACAAACAACCCCTGACCTCAACAACACACCTGCGGACAAACCATGCCCCACAGCCCCAACCCCCACCAAGAGCCCAATTTACCCAAGTATGCAATACCTCAGCACTGTAGAAGCACAGAAGTCAATGCACACCGCCTGAAAGGCATAAGGGCTAGCCACATCAGAGCTGCAGGGGCGACTCACCCAAAATGCGGCACACACACATGATATGCAGAGCACATCAACATTAAAAACAATGTGGTATGAACTGCAACATGTTCACAACTGAACAGAGCACCCAAGTGGTGCCGCTTGTGTGTAGAAACTGGCCAATCACATTTGGCATAGCAGGGAAACATGGGATGAAAATGTACGAGTACAAACACACATCCATGATGATGTCGGAATGTCCACTGTCCCGCATCAAATAGGCAGCTCCTCCCAAACAGTAACAATGTACATTGTCATGCAGTCTGTATGTAAATGTGTACAATTCGTCAACATACATGTGTACACAATGTAAAACTGCATCTACCCTTCACATTGCAGAGGGAGAACCAACACCTCCTGCAGAGCAGACCCAACCTCTCTTCACTGATGACGAAGAGGACCACACCACCATCAACCCTGACGCCCTCCAACAGCTCATGGATGCCCTCAGGACCCCATGCCCATGATCAGGGCAGACCAGCTGCATCAAGGAAACCCCACCCCCTGCACAGACCACACAGCAGGAAGCACCTACCACCATGGCTGACTCCCAGGACCCCCACGACCAACACATGGCTTTCCAACGCCATGTGTTGGAGTGCCAGGAGAAGGTGGCTGATCAGGTGCGGGTGAGGTTCAACTGCATGGCAGCCAGACTTGATGCCATACATGGGTGTCTGATTCCGATCAGGGACCACTTTCAGTCCCTAATGGACACCCACAGTCTGCTCCATGCTCTCCAGCGATCCATGGCTGACATCGCTGGAGTCATGATACTGAGACAAGAACAACTGTCCAGTCAGAGTGGCTCCAGCGAGGTCCGCCGGGAGTTGGGACAGATGCAGGGGCTCATGGAGACCATGGTGCGGATGATGGCGGACAGGATGACTGCCATGGCTGCACACCAGCGGGATGTGGCTGGGGCCTTCAATGCCCTGCAGCACATCGTCAAGGCATTGCTGCCTCAAGGCCTTGGTCAGATGGGTGCTGCTGCAGCTTCTACATCCACATCTTCACCCCCTGTTGTCTCAGTGCCTCACAGTGCGGCAGGCAATCCACCTCCGGCCCCCGATGTGTCAGTGGTACACAGTGCAGCAGGCAATCCACCACCACCCACATGTGAGGCACATGTGACATCAGAGGACGAAGATGCGGGTGAATCAACCTTACCGGTAAGGAGGAGGCAGTAGCATTCCTCTCCGCCATGTGGCCTGTTTCTGCTTGGTTCTGCCCTTTGCATCATCACCTTCCACTGTCCCCTGATACACTCTACGACACCCACCTTGGCCTCGACATGGACTGCCATATTCCGTTTGGTTACCAATGACACAGCGATCAGACTGCAGACTGAACTCTTCCTCTTCCGATGTACTTGTCATTCCCTGTGGGACTCTGGCTGGCCCTCCACGGGCCAATAATGTGAAGTGGGGTTTGCATGGCCCTGTGCTGCTCCAGCTGCAACAGTCCACTGGATATGAAATAAACATTCAGAATCGCACAGATGTGTCATGCCTTTGATTATTCACGTATGTGCGTATGGTTGAATGTTGAATGCTTAAACTGTTCTTTTTTTACACATAATTCACCCCTAAGGTACACCCTGGGTAGTCCAATGGGCAGGGTGCTCTGTAGTTAAAAGGTAAGACATGTACTTTTAAGTTTCAGTCACTTAGACACACACTTACAGACCCATACACCCAGTTATTCAGACAGTCACCCACCTACACAGCCACTAAAATACCTATTTATAAAACCATATAACCACTGTCATATCCAGTCAGACAATGACAGAATCATTTGCACATCCACTCACACTCTCACACAGTACGCATGTAAGCACTACTAATAGAGCCACTTGAACACGCAGTTAGACAGCTGAACATTGACTAACATGGCCAGTTACTAAGCCATATAGCCACTTATATGCCCATTTAGACACCCATACAGTCACTAACACACATAGTCACATACTGAGACACCCAGTTCACCTTAGGAATCTGAGCAGTTTACCACTACTAGACAGTGGTAAAGCATATGTGCTTCTCGCCTAAACATCGTTTCATTTACTTATCCACAAATGGTATATTTAATTGATCTGTAAGACCCTAGTGCATTGCACTACCTATGCCCAGGAACAGTAAATTAAATGCTAGCAGTGGGCCTGCAGCGCTAATTGAGTCATCCATACAACCTGACTGAGGACTGCCACTGCTAAGCCTATGTGTTCACTTTACTGCCACTTCGGCTTGGCATTTAATATCCCTTTCCAATGTTTAAACTCTCCTTTTTGTACACATAAGTCACCCCTAAGGTATGCTCTAGGTACGCCAATGGGCAGGGTACTCTGTAGTTAAAAGGTAAGACATGAAACTTTAAGTTTCAGTCACTTACACACGCACTTACAGACCGATACACCCTGACACCCACCTATACAGCCACAAATATACTTATTTAGAAAACCATACAGCCACTGTCACATCCAGTTACACAATGACAGAAACTCTTGCACATCCACTTACACACTCATACAGTACTTATGTATGCACTACTAATAGACCCACTTGCTCACACAGTTACACAGCCAAACACTGACTAACACAGCCAGTTACTAAGCCATACAGCAACGTATATGCCCATTTAGATATCCATACAGTCACTAACACACCCAGCCCATTTAAACACCCATGCAGTCACTAACTCTCCCAGTCACATACTGAGACACCTAGTTCACCTCAGGAATGTAAGCAGTTTACCATATGTAGGTAGTGGTAAATTATGTTTGCTTCTCACCTAAACATGGTTTGATTGACTTAACCGCAATTTGGATATTTAATTTATCTGTAAGTCTCTAGTAAAGTGCACTATGTGTGCCCAGGACCTATAAATTAAATACTAGTAGCGATACAGCAGCACTAACAATTTTATATTTTTTTCAAAAAAAGTTTTAGGAAGAAAATAAACAAGGTATTAAAAGTGGTAATGGAAGGCAACTAGGAAGAAGCAATTGGCATCAGTCTGTGAAAAACATGAAGGTTCAACGGAGAGGAAAAAATAATTAACAACAGTGATTCTTCACTGTATCCATGTATGCAGCCATGGATGTCATCTTTAGAGCCATGGCTGGAACAGTTATGACAGCCAGTGACAAAGACTCTCCTAAGGCTACTGCAGATAATATTTGTTCTTCCGCTGCACCTGCCTTCTTCCGCATTATGTGATGTTACATACATTAATGGATAGTTTTGCTATACTTCCACATGGGAATACTTCTTCTCAGTCTGTCTTGACAATTGATTGCTACAGACATTGCAGTGGACAAACTTGGTGCTAACCTTTTCTCTCCTGAAGGAATACTGAAATGTTTCCAAACATTACTCTCCTTTTTTGGAACTGGCATTACTTCCTGTTCATGCAGTACAGGGTCAGGTTGTCCTTGCTGGTCTAAAGACATACACACATTTATCTAAAGTACTTGTGCACAAAAGTGTATTTGTAAATGGTTACATAAGTTATGTTATGTTTATTTCTTTATTGTTTGGTTTAAATTGTACAATGTTAGCATCTCAGATAACTTATTGCAGTAAATGGGTAAAGTTATCTGTTGAACATTTGAAGGTTCCTCCAGGGCTACTACAGATCGTGAGTGTCTTTCTCCTCCAGTTGCCTTCTACCACATGAAGTGATTGTATGCCCTTTTGTGGGTGGTTTTAATATGCTTTCACATGAAACCTGGACCCATAATAACACTTTTAGCAGTCTTGCATGATAATTGCTTTCCACAGATGTTACACTGCACAACTTCTGCAAATATGTAACTCGGGGCCATATGTAGGTAATTTCTATTTACCGATTCCTAAATACCGAATTTTACCGATTCGGTATTTAAGAATCGGTACATAGAATGTAGGTAAACATTCGGCAAATTTTACCGATTCGGTAATATTCGTTATTACCTATTCGGTATTTACCGAATCGGTAATAAGGAATACCTTCCCATTCATTCCTATGGGCCTGGAGGCCCATAGGAATGAATGGGAAGACTCACTATTACCGATTCGGTAAATACCGAATCGGTAATAGGGGAGCATATTCAAGGGTGGCAGGGTGTCAAATTGACACCCTGTTGCACCCCTGAATCGTGCATATGTGTACATGTGGCGCACATACATGCCCTAAGGGCATGTATGTCTGCCACATGGCACTTTTAAAAAAGCACAAAATTGCTTTTTAAAAGGTATTCAGTATTTACCACCAACTTGTAGTTGGTGGTAAATAATCGAATCCTGAAACCAAAAATGCACTCACTTGAGTGCTCCCTACATAGGATTTAAGGAATCGGTAATTTACCGATTCCTTAAAATAACGAATCGGTAAATTACAGATTCCTTAAATCCGGCCTCCTACATCTCAATTGCCTAAATACCGGTCGGTAACGGGAGATTTACCGAATTTCGGCCGTTACCGACCGGTATTTAGCTACCTACATATGGCCCTCTGTCTTTAAGTTCTCCAGGTGCCTTGAATTTGCTGCCTTTAATGAATTTGTTTCTTTGAAAAAGTAATGTGAGTCATCCCGTGGATAATTTGCACAACTGAATGTTAGAAACGAAGTTGGTGTTGCTAAATTTCAGAAAGTGCACTTGAGCTCACCATGACAACAATACCAGTACTCATTGGTCCCACGTTGGCACACCATTAAATTTACAAAATTTGGAGAGGTAAAAAAAATAGACAGCAGCCCTGCAGGTACATGGGTGGGATCTTAGTGTAGTTACTTAGAAGTCCATGTTTGGGTGTGTTACTGTATTTGTAAATACTTAAATAAGTTATGTTATGTTTATTTGTTAATTGTGTGGTTTAAATTGCATTATAATATGATAATAAAATGTATTTGTAAAGTTATAAAAATGTATAGTACTAATTTAACTTGTGGGTCACAAACATAGCCATACAGGTACTCATACATGAACTCACATGCCTATGGAGTCATTCACACATGTACTGACACACCCACACATACACTCACATACTCACTCAAAACCCCATACAGTCAGGCACACACCCATTTACACATGCAAACACTTACTTGTATACACAGAGTGTGCAGGTTTGGTTTTCTTTTCTACAATCATCACAATTGTTTTTCCCCACTATTCATTGATGATTCTTTCAACAGTACATCATTCTTTACCCTCCTAATATTTCAAAAAACGCTAAGAAAATTTGTAAACATAAATTACTGATTCGTCACCATGAAACATTATTTGTCGATAACTGCCACAGCCTATCCTCCCTTATAAAAACCAACTACATCTTCTACTCCAAACGCCCCTCCAAATGGAAAAGCATCTTCCTTCGTCACCTCCCAATCACTAAATCAAGCAAAATTCCGTATGGATTTAAATTGGCTACCACCCCTTCCCCAGCCTTCTTTGGTGAAATTGACATCTCCATATTCAAAACTGGTAATATCCTCATGCAAGCATCTGAATTCCACCTCACCATCTTTGAGCATCATTTCAGCACCTTGTCCCACCTATTATCCAAACCTCCTCCTAACCCCTCATCTTCCCAACCACAAGACGCCCTTTTGCCCTCCCCCTCCCCCTCCCTGACTCTAACCCTCCTTCCCCAGACATCTCAATTGCAAATGCTGTTTTCCATACCCCGACATCCAAATACCCTCTCTCTCGAGTGACCCTCTCTCACCCTGACATCTCAACTGCTCACACAGTCACCCAAACTCACACGCCCTCTAATGACCTATTTCTGCCTACCACTAACGCCTCCCCTAACCTCGCTACTACCTCCCGATCCCCCTCCCCGACTCTAACCCTCCTTCCCCCAGACATCTCAACTGCAAATGCTGTCTTCCAAACCCCAACATCCAAATACCCTCCCTCTCGAGTGATCCTCCCTCCCCCTGACATCTCAACTGCACACAAAGTCACCCAAACTCACACGCCCTCTAATGACCTATTTCTGCCTACCACTAACGCCTCCCCTAACCTTGCTACTACCTCCTGACCCCCGCACCTGAAATTCCCTACTGTACCCCCGCCAGCCCCAATATCACCCTCTCTAAACTGCTTGCCACACCCTAACCATGATGTTGTTCCTCCCCACACCCCTCACGCCCTCTTACCATCTCAAAACACATATCCTGATTCCATGACTGTCCTGTCCCACTCCATGGCCCTCCCTTCGTCCATCAGCCTGAGCACTCCTCTTACCCACCCTCCTGGCCTCTCACCCCTTCACACTTCAGACTTCCCTCCCGTCCAACACTGAACATACCCTCTTCCCCCCCTCCTTCCCAACTGCCTTCCCCATCTCTCATATAACCCATACACTATCCAACATAGAATGCAATCTCCTAACCTTGACGTCCGAACTCACACGACTTAGAAAAGATTTCAACTTCCTCTACTCCAGGACCCTCCTCAATCTTTCTAATTCCCCAGTTCTGGCTTATAAAACTCCTCTAAACCTAGACATTGGAGAACTACTCCCCTTGGCAACTGTACACATAGGCCCCTCCGTGCCTCGAGCTATCTCTCCTCCTCCGATCTTCTTGACCTATGTAACTCTTACCTTCCTAACTCCCCTATTATCAATCCTCCCGTCCCTCAATCCCTCATTCCCGTTATTATGGGGACTAGCAGAATACCCTCCTCCCCCTTCTCCCCTAGACCCCCACTGCATCTTACCACCATCCATTCATGCTCTCCCCCCAAAGACATCCCTATTAACAATCCTCCCATCCTTCACTCCTTCATTCCCGCTATTATGGGGACTAGCAGAACCCCCTCCTACCCCTTCTCCCCTAGACCCCCACCGCATCTGACCACCATCCATTCATGCTCTCCCCCCAAAGACATCCCTAAACCCCTTGCCTGCATGCTTGTAAACTGCCGATCGGCTGTCGGACATGCGACTGAAATATCTGAAACCATCCTTAGCAAAGCTATAGACATCGCCTTCCTCACGGAAACTTGGCTCAATGACCACTCTACGTCCATCCTTGACTTACTCTCCCCCCCGGTTACTCTATCCTCAGAAAAGACAGACCTGACAGAATAGGGGGTGGACTAGCTATAATCTTTAAAAATGAACTACAACTCTTGCTTTTTAAGAACTCTGACCACACAACCTTTGAATACCTTGGAGCCGAACTAAAGGCTCAGGGTTCTCCACCAATTCGACTACATAATATCTACCATCCTCCTGGTGATCCTCTTCCCTTCGCCGAGGAACTATCCGACCTTCTCACACAATCCTCACTCTCTAACGCAAAAAATCTCTTCCTAGGAGACTTTAACCTCCACTGGAACGATACTGAGGACTCCTCAGTTAACCTCCTCACTAATCTTCTAGAGATTAATGACCTCAAAAAACTTTGCCATTCTCCAACCCACACCAAAGGGGCCATTCTTGACGCCATCATCGCCAACAATGACTTGGCCTCCCTTTCCAACATCATCCCAATCGACTGGTCGGAACATCACCTCATTCTGTTCACGATCGCTCCAGTGGCCCCTCCCCCCCACAAAAACACAGCAAACCCAGGAAATTGACCAGAAACCTTAATCTTATCCCCCCCAGGCGAACTGGAGTCTAAACTCCAAGCACAACTTCTTCTCAACCCTCTCTCCCAAAATGCAAACGAACTCACCGAGCATTTTGATAAATCTGTCATCAAGGTCTTACACCAAATTGCCCCACCTAAACTAAAAACTCATAGAAATACTCCTTCCAACTCATGGTTCAACTCAGTGCTCAACAACGAAAGACGCTCTCTCAGACTAGCTGAAAGAACTTGGAGGCAACACCCATCCTCCACCCATATCGCCCTCCTCAGATCCGCTAGACCGACTTAGAAGAAACACATTTTCAATGAAAAGGCATCCTTCTTCCGTACACAACTTGATCAGGCCAAAAATAGACCCAGAGAACTGTTCAACATTGTTAGAAACCAAACATCCTCTGCCCCCCCCAAAGCAGATGGCCACAACTGAAAGATGCGAAGAAATTGCTAACTTCTTCTCAGAAAAAATTGCCAAAATTGAACAATCCTTCATTTTAACTCAGATCCCTCCCAACCCCCAATTTTCCTATGACATTACTTCTAAATCTCCCTCCCTATCAACCCTACCCCCTGATTCCTCCCATCTCCCTCTCGTCGCATCCCCTCCTGAATCCAACCTCCTCAACTCCCAGCTAAAAAACAATGCCTCCTGGCATAATTTTCTCCCTGTAACGGCACCCGAAGTCTTTAACATCATTGCTAAACTAAAACCGCCTTCTCACACTAAAAACCCTCTCCCTTCCAACCTTGTCCAAGATCTAAAGCACATCATTGCCCCCTATTGGACTACTATCATCAACTCCTCCCTGGCCACAGGGTGTGTCCCTGTCTCCCTCCAACTGGGACAAATCACTCCCACTCTCAAAAATCCCAATGCTGACCCCAACGACCTAAACAATCTTCGCCCCATCTCTAACCTCCCCCTTCTCTCCAAAGCCCTTGAGAAATGTGCCCTGTTCCAATTGGAAAAACACATCGACACTTTCAACCTACTGGACTCCTTACAACCCGGCTTCAGAAAAGGCTGCAGTACAGAAACTGCCATGCTAAATATTGTTGATGACATTCATCACTCCCTCGACAAGGGCGAGACCTGCCTACTTATTCTCCTAGACCTCTCGGCTGCGTTTGATACAGTAAACCACTCTGCCTTAATTAACGCGCTCAAAGTTCGCTTTGGCCTCAATGGTCCCCTCCTCAAATGGTTCGCCTCCTTTCTCCAACACAGAACCCAACAAATCAAAATCTACTACTGCCTCTCAAACCCTACACCTGTCTCCCTAGGTGTCTCCAAGGGATCTATTCTCTCTCCCTCTCCCTTCAACCTCTTTATGGAACCCCTTACCCTCATTCTAAAACAAGCTGGAATCAACTATCACCTCTATGCCGACGACACTCAACTTTACTATAAGATTAAATCCCACTCTGATGTTCTGCACCTCAACGACACCCTGACTAAGATCCAATCCTGGTTCCACTTCAATCATCTCAAACTCAACCCTAAAAAAACGAAATCATTCTCTTCTCCCCAAAAAACAACCCGCTCCCTATCCATACCTGGATCGCCGACCTTAATGCCCTAAACTGTTCGCTCTCCTTATCAAACTCAGTAGAATCTCTCGGTATCACCATTGACAACAGCCTAACTCTTAATGCCCACATAAAAAACTTGGCTAAAGGAGCACTCTTCACTCTCCGTCATCTCAAGAAAATGAAACCCTTCATTCCTGCTGACGCCTTCAAATTGGTTGTCCAATCACTGGTCCTCTTGAGAATCGACTACGGTAACCCTATCCTCTCCGGAACACCCAAAGTTCACCTAGCCCAACTCAAAGCTGTGCTCAACCTAGCGGCCAGGCTTATCACCGACTGCAAACATTTTGACCACATCTACCCTGCCCTTAAAGCCCTCAAATGGCTTCCTGTCGAAGGCAGATCCTCCTACAAGATTTCATGCATTACTCACAAAGCCCTTCATCAAAACACCCCGCTGTACCTCTCAAATAAACTCAAGAGAGCGGGCTGCTCCCGACCGATGAGAAGCACCAACGCTCTCCTCCTTGTCCCTCCTCTGTTAAAAAAGAATTCCACACAATCTCGCTCCTTCTCCGGAAATGCCCCAAACATCTGGAATGCCCTCCCCAAAGAACTGCAATGTAACCCCTCCTACTTCAGCTTCAAAAAAGACCTCAAACTGCACCTTCTCAACAAATATTGGGGTCCATAATCCCCGCCTCTGACCCTCACTCTGCCTCCCCCTGTCAGGTTTCCCTCTCCTGTCCTCCTATCCCCCTCCTCTCCCTTCCTCTCTTTTTTTTACATATTTCACTTGTGCTACTCTCTCCTGTCCCCCCTAGTTCCCCTTCCTACCTCGCCTACTCTTACCCATCCCCTGCCACAGTCTCTCTCCATCTATACTTCTTCCCCTTTCTATTTTTCACTCCCCTACCCAAACCTAATTACCGATTACTCGCTAAAGTTTTTGATGTTCTATTATCCATAACATATAAGCACTACATACCACTTGTGCTACTCTCTCCCTTCCCCCCATTGCCCCCCCTGCCTTCCCATACTCTTACCCATCCCCTGCAACAGTCCCTCTCCATCTATACTTCTTCCCCTTCCCCTTTCTATTTTTCAACCCCTACCCAAGCCTAATTACCCATTACTCGCTAAAGTTTTTGATTACCTATTATCCATATTATTTATGTAGTTAGCTCTTCTTTTTTTTTTTTAGCATTTCTGTTATCCTTACTGTATTAATCAATTTGCTCTTTTAATGTAACCGCTCTGAATGCTATATTATTGTACAAATGTTTTACTCATATTCCTTCTTCAAACTCCTGTAAAGCGCTTTGATACCCCCGGGTCTAGCCAGCGCTATATAAAACCTTTAAATAAAACCTTTAAATAAATTTATGGTATGTGAGTATAGAACCTGAGAATATTAAAAACTGAAAATGCACCCACAGAAGACATTTTTACAGCGACAACATGTGGTATTTTGCACAGTGAGTAACCATCTTACTCAAAACTTTGCAGGCAGCTGGTATTGTATTGCCTGCAGCTGATGATCTTTCTCCCCAGAGTGCTATAGAGGTGTACTGTCCTGCTGTACGCGGTTTCTCTTGCATCATCCGATTCTACACCCTTTTTCATGGATTGTTTTTTAGTGCTTTCACATGGAACTTGTCCCATGTGAATACTTCTTGGCAGTGCCCCTGGGTAACTATGCTGCAAATATTACACTGCACATATTTAGCTGTAACCTTCATTTCCTCTAAAAGTATTGTAAAATGCTTCCAGACATCACTTTGTTTTGTGCTTGCCGGTGTAAAGATATACCTGCATGTATCTGAAGTGGTTGTGCACAAAAGTGTATGTGTAAATAGTTAAATAATATGTGTTATGTTTATTTGTTTATTTTTTTATTTAAATTGTATTGTAATGTGTTAATAAAACATATTTGTAAAGTTATAAAAATATATATTAGTATGTTAACTTATGAGTCACAAACACCCTTATACAGGTACAGATACATGAACTCACACACTTATACAGTCATTCACAGAGGTAGTCACACACCCACCCACACATTCACTCACACACCCAGTGAAAATCCCATACTCACTCACACACCCATTTATACATGCAAACAACTACTTACATAGACTCATACACACATATAGTCATTCACACACCCACTCATATAGCCACTCGCACACCAAGCCACACTTCACTACAGCCACTCAAACACCTAGCTATACATTGATACCCCCATAACCCAATATAGCTACTCATACAACCACCGATACACTGTTAAAACCATGTAGAGTATGACATATCCATGCATAGACCAATGCAGTCACTGACACACCGAGGCACTCACTGATACATCCATTGACAGAACCAGGCTCACACTGATACAACCACTGATACACCCAGGGACACTCCGATGCAGCCATTGGCATACCCAGACACACACTGATACAACTACTGACACACCCAGCCACACTCCGATACAGAAACTGACACACCCAGGCACATACTCATACAGCCAATGACACACTCAGTCACATATCGATACACCACTTAGACATTCAGCCACTGATACAGCCTCTCAAACACCCATACACATACTGATACAGCCACTGATACACCCAGCTACACACTAGTACAGATGCTAACACACCCAGGCACACATAGTTACAGACACTGAGACACCCAGGCACACACTGATATAACCAATGACACACCCAGGCACACACCGATACAGCCACTGACCCACCCAGGCACACACTCATACACCCAATAATACACCCATTCACACATCGATAGAGCCACTTCCATACCCAGGCACACACTGATACAGCTACTGACTCACCCAGCCACAATCCACTTCACAGACTGGTACATTCATGCACACACCAATACAGACACTGACACAATCAGCTACACACCAATACAGCTCCTGACACACCCAGTCAAACACTAATACACTCACTTACACATCCAGCCAAACACCGATACAACCTCTCAAATACCTGTACACACACAGATACAGGTACTGACACACCCAGCCAAACACTGATACAACTACTGACACACCCAGTCAAACACTAATACAGTCACTTACATAACCAGTTAAACACCAATACAGCCTCTCAAACACCAATACACACACACACATTCAAACACTGATACTCCCAGCCACACACTGATACAGAGACTGATACATTCATGCACACACCGATACAACCACTGACACACGAATACAGCCACTGATATACCCAGTCTCATACAATACAGTTTCTGACACATTAAAAGCACAGAGGCAACTCTTTTCTTGACCAGATGGTGGTTCTAAAAAGAACCGTTTTTGTTTGTGAAAGGGTTTTTAAGTTTTTTATGTTTTTTTCTTGTTTCTTTTTAACAGAAAGTAAACATGGTTTTAAAATGGTAAGGATTGGGAAATGGAAAGAAGCAACTGGCTTCAGTGTTAAAAAAACATGTGGTAACTGAAAGCAAAAAACTAACTAACAGCGATGCTTCTTCATTGTATCCAAGAATCCACCCACAGAAGACATTTTACAGTGACAAGCATGTGGGATTTCGCACAGTAAGTAACCATCTCACTCAATTCTTCGCAGGCAGCTGGTATGGTAATAACTGCAGCTGATGAAAGTTCTCCCAAGGTGCTGTAAAGGATAACTGTCCTGCTGCACCGGCTTTCTCCCGCATCATTGAGTTTTAACCGACTGGGAGCGCCACGGTTGCTGGTTTGTTCCACACCAATCGCAGTAAGTGTTGGATGAGGGGCAAATCCTTTACCCTCTTCAATTTATCGTTAAGAAATAAGCATAAACAGGTTGTTAAATGAGACATAGTGCTTACAAGATGTATCCTAATAAGCAGGGGACTTCAAAATTTTCATGACTGTCTCTCCAAGCTCTGGGCTTATTGGATGGACCCTTTTTTTGAGAATTCACATTATATTCCCAACGACCTTAGATGACCGGACCTAAAAAATTCCTTTTCTCATATGAGGACGGATATTTCTTATTCTCTTTGTACCCTGAAGAAGTCCACATGTATGTGGACGAAACGTGTTGGCTGACTTTTTTTATACACATTGACGATGCAACAATAAAGAGAAGAATTTCAACTATTACCGCAATATTGTGGATATAGAAGAAATGCCAACCAAGGTCATTTCATTGACATATAGAACACTGCTTAACAATATGCCCGACAAATCAGGACCACTTAGAACCAAACGGGAGCTCACTACGGGTCCAATGGAAGACATTGATAGGGAGGCTGCCCTCATGCATCCAAGCCAAGTGGCAATAAAGCAAAGGTTACGCCTCATACAATACACAATCTTACATAGGACTTACTTTGACAGAGCTAGACTGCACAACATAGGAAGAGCAGAAACCTCGGATTGTCTTAGATGCCAAAAAGAACAAGGCACATTTATACATACTCTATGGTAATGCAGTAAAATTAAAGTATACTGGACTAAGATACTGGGGGAACTGAACAACATATTAGGTGCACAGCTTGAGCTAGAGGCCAAATACGTTCTGCTGGGTATCCCCACGGAGATCGATCTACCATGTAGCAAGCTCACGCTGGCCAATCTGGGACTAGTAGTGGCCAAGAGGGACATAGCCCGATACTGGGGCATCCACCAACTTCCCACAGTAATGGAATGGAGAGCCTGTTTAGATTTATATATGGTGGCGGAAAGAATAACATATAAATCAAGGGGATGCCCACGCAAATTCAAAAAGATCTGGGCTCCATGGATAGACTGCCACGGGCTAGAAATTTGAGATGGAGAGGATGGAACAGGTTTGATAAAAGAGAGATCAGTGATAGAGTTATGATAATCGCTGACACCGACCTACTGCTGATGGATGAAGATCATTCATATGTAGCCCTCATTTACTGTAAATGTATGAAGACTGATTTAAATCTTTTTTTTTCCTTAGAGAACACCGTCGTCGCTCTTCAAGTCCTAAGTAATTTGACGATGTTTTGCATTCTGTATATCTCGTGTATCCACGGTTTCTCTGTTTATATTTCTAATAAAATTTAAAAAATAATAAAAAATATATATTGTGGATATATTTGGAATCTGAATTACACTTGTAGAAGTGGTGCACCTCTGTTTGCTTTGTTTACCTGTTTTCACCTAACTTAGCTTGGCACTCATTGGGAAGAGGGTGCTTACAGTGTGTGCACACATTGTCATATTCAAATTGCTTGGTTCAATAATTTTGGTATAGGAGACATCAGTTGGATGTGCGCGGCATCAGTCTGGTCCACTGTCTGTTGCGGTTGTCTTACATGGAGAAATAACTGGTTTAGGGTGTGGTTTTACATGTGCATGAAGGGGGTCCTTATCTACCCAATCAAAAGGCAAGGTTTGGGTGTGTCATTGAGCGCCTTGACAAATCCGGTCCATAGATTTGCAGGTTTGCAAAACTCGTAACTTGAGTAACTTCCTTGAAATACAGATATAGGGGGCCATATATATACTTGTATGTAAATATGTTCACACTAACATCAATGATAAACATTGAAGGAGGTACATATGTGAAATATTCTTTAAATTTTTCCATGAATCCGCGGGTCCAGCTTTGTAGATTCATTCTGATCACGTGAATTTAAATCCATAGAGTACTTGTGGTCCCATCTATGTTTTCAGACCCGCAGAGGTACCGCAGCACCTAAAAAAATCATTAAAAAAAAACCTTGTTCAATTACATTTACAAAAACCACTATATATTTTACAGTAAGTACATATCTGATTTCTAACTTTTAAAATGCATGTAAAGTATATATTTTTTAATGTCTACAGTTTTTAAAAAAACTATTACTAAATTGAATAGTAAAATTAATTGTAGTATACGTAGTACTAAAAATAAACCCTAGAAATTGACTCACAAAACTAAACATTATAAAGGCATAATATTTTAGTAATAGAATTTGAAAAATCTTAGAAATTCACTGGAAAATCCAAAGGTTACAGGGACGTTAAAGTTAGAAATTAGAATTTCAAAAACCTTTGAAATTCGCTTAAAAAACCAAAGGTTAAAGGAACATTATAGTTAGGCTCACATTTCACTTGTACAAAACTATTGAAATTCACTAGTTAAAGTTACCTACCTGAGCTAACTATAACTTACCCCCGCAATGCACTGCTTATAACCTCACTTTTTCATCACTCATGACATGATCAGTGACATCACTGATGACATCTCAAATGACATCACTGATAACATTACAAATGACATCATCCACAGAACCACTCACACACCCATACAACCTCTCATATACCCACTCACACACCCATATAACCACCCTCACACCTACTCACTCATCCATAGAGCCACTCATACACCCACTCACTCACACATACAGACACTCACATATCTATACACCTATCCACACAGCCACTCATTCACCCATACACTCACTCACACAGCCACTCATTCAAATATACAGTTACTCCCACTTATTCACCCATGCAGCCACTCACACATCCAGTCACTCACCTATATAGCCTCTCAACAGAGCCACTCATGCACCCACACAACCACTTACATACCCGTTCACACATCCATAAAATAACACACATGCCTACTCACTTACCTATACAGCCACTAATGCAGATACTGACTTTGCAATACAGCTACTAACACATCCACTCACGTACCCACACCCACACCCACTCAAACAACCACTCACTTACCCATATACTCACTTACACACCCTGTCCCTCATCCATAGAGCCACTCACACAGCCACTGAGTCACTGTTACAGTCAGTCACATACCCAGTCACAGACCCAAACATCCACTTACACACCACTCACCCACCTATACAGCTACTCACACTCCTACTCACTCACCAATACATCCACTCACACAGGCACTCATTCAGCCATACAGCCACTCACACACCCATTTACCCACCCACCCACTCACCAATACAGCCACTCACACAGATACTCAGTCACCCATACAGATACTCACACCTACTTATTCACCCATATGGTTACTCAAACACATACTTATTCAACCATATAGCTACTCACACACCTACTTATTGACCAATACAGGTACTCACACACCCACTGACATGTCCGTACAGCCACTCACATACCCACTCACACACAGATACAAACAGTCACACAGCCAATCACATAATATATGTTATAAATAGTTTCACTCATAAGTACTACACAAACTATACTCATTTAACTTTTGTGGTACCTTGGTATATATTTTCAACCCTCATAAACGTTTAAAAACACTCTCAATCACTGAATGATATAATTACTGATGTGATCAGTGATGTAATTTGAGATCTCATCAGTGATGTCACTGACCATGTCCTGAGTGATGTAATATATGAGGTCATAAGCAGTGGATTGTGGGGGCGTAAGTTATAGGTAGCTCAGGTGACTATAACTGCTGAATTTCTATGGTTTTGTACAAGTGAAATCTGAGCCTAACTGCAATGTCCCTCCCCTAATAAAACAAAACATTTTTTTAAAAAGCCGGCCCAGCAAGTCGCGGAGGCCCGCACCCACTCTCCAGCACTCTGAAAACGCACCTCCTGGTGCTCTACTTAGATGGGGAATGAAATCCACTTGGATGATGAAGGTCCTTGAGGGCCAAGAAGCCCTCCTGTTAACTCCAGTAAGTCCAGCATAGCGGGATTCCTGAGAGGTGGTCGGAGGCCCCATCCCCTTTTTCTACCACTCTGCAAACATGACTACTAGCTAGAAAACCATGAGCAAGACTCTAAAGAGTTGAAACGCGTTGGTGTTTGCTACGTGAAAATAAATCAGTGAAATCTACCAGAGACTGGTGTGCAGCGGGCTTTTTTCATAAATTGGATGTGCAATTAACAGGAGATCTGATCTACCCCCACCGCTAGCACCGACAGCAGAGTGCGAGTGCACCGTTGAACCGATTAGACCTCTTTGGATTACAATATATATAAATATTCACTGAAAAAAACAAAGGTTACAGGGACGTTATAGTGAGGCTGAAATTTCACTCTTACAAAACCAGAAAAATAGTGCTGTTATAGTTAGTGAGCTAACTATAACTCACACCCCCACAATGCACTGCTTATGACCTCACATATTATAACACTCATGACATGGTCAGTGACTTCACTTTTGACATCACTGATGACATCTCAAATGACGTCACTGATGCCATCACTGATGACATCATTCACAGAATCTCTGATGTACCCACTCACACCCCCAAATAGCCTTTCAATCACCCACTCCAACTTCCAAAGCACCATTCTCAAATCCATTCACACACCCATACTAGTACTTACACAGCCACTCACTGATTCCATCCCCCGAGGCCCGGCCTGTAGTGTGGGTGCCCTGGTCCCACCCAGGACACCCACATTTTCCACGTTGGGGACCACGGGGGGAGCCTGAAGGCCCCCGTGGTCCCTTCTGGCTCCCCTCCTCCTGCGGGAACCAGCATTTCTTTGAGACCCAGGGAGCTGCTAACATGCAGCTCCCTGGATCTCAAAGCAATATGTCTGTTTCCCTAATCACTTGACAGTGGGCAGGGATACAGAAATGTTCTGCTTTCAGCAAGTGAGAGCATTTTCTGCTCTTGCTTGCTGAAAGCAGAGCTGAGTTTGCTATGGCTTGGCGGGGGTACCGCTCCTGCCAAGCCATAGCAAACTGCAATGTCCCAGGGGTGGGCACCGCAGGACATTGCTGGAGCTGGCCCTAGGGGGTGCAGTCCCTAGGGCCATGTATGGTGCCGGGGGGGTGCACATCCACCCTCTTTCAAATATTTAGCCATGGGGAGGTGGTGGTCTCTGGGGCTCTGGTTCCACAACAGACCCCTTTAAGTATTATGTTTGTGCCCCAAGGAGGTGGCAGTCCCCGGAGAAGTGGGGAACGCATGTGCCTCCCTGAAAATAACTTATTTAAGCCCCGGGGAGGTGGCGGCCCCAAGGCTGTAGGGGAAGCCATAGGGCCTCCCAAGCATTCCAATTATTAAAATGTTTATGTGCCCCGGGGAGGTGGTGGTCCTCGGGGTAACAGGGACAAAGGAGGCCCCCGCATTTGTATAGCACAGTACCCTGGAGAGGTGGCAGTCCCCAGGGCAGCAGGGAAATCACGCTGCTCCCCCACATATTATTACCACCTTGTTTTTTTATTAAATAATGTAAGTTTCCTGGGAAGGTGTTGGTCCCAGGGGCAGCAGGGAGGGCTGAGCACACCCCCACATTTATATTGTTCAGTGCCCCAGGGAGGCTTATGAAAAGTCCCTGGCATTTGGCCCACCTGGGGGCTTTAGAAAAAAGACATGCAGGAGCCCATGCCTCTTTTTTTACATATTTCTTTTGCCGCAGATTCACGGATCTACCTGTGAGTCTGCAGCAATTGTTTGTAAAAGACGCTTTAAAACCCTGGTGGGGTCCCTGTGGGACCCCCATGTTAAACATTGTTTACCCCGCATGTGAAACAACGCATGCCATTACAACGACCGCGTTGTTACATCGCATGCCATTACAATGCAAGCCGTTACAATGGCTTGCTGTAGGGGGCAGAAGGTGCTGGATTTTAAATCCAACACCTTCCCCACTGTTGCACAGACTGGAGTTGGAATAGTAAATTATACTATTCCAACATCCAGTGCCTCCCTACAGCAAGTCATTGTAATGACTTGCATTGTATTGGTATGATATGCAATGACGCGGTCATTAAAATGACTGCGTTGTAATGGCTTGCGTTCTAAACGCATGCGTTACAACATGGCCTATTCCCCCACCATATCAGAGGGGGGGTCAGGGTATTCCTACCCTGCCCCCTTTTCTTTATTTTGCAATTTTTCTGGGAGTCCGCTTCAACCCTAGTCCCAAGATGACTCCCAAAACTTCCTGGTTGAAGTGTTGGCAGTCAATCAAATTTTAGTGGGACCTGCGAGTCCACTGCAAGGACTCGCATCCCCAGATATCTATATTTTTTTAAGTTTAATTTCTCTGAAACTACTGAATGGATTTACACCAAAGCACGCTTTCTGGACCAATACCTAGCTTTCTGCCAAATTTGGTGTAATTCCGTTCAGCAGTTCGGGCTGTAGTCATGTTCAAAAAATGAAAAATCCCCATAGACATAACATGGGGAAAATGCATGTTTGGTCCCCCCTTTTTTCTTGGCCCCAATTCACAGATCACCCCAAAACTTTCAAAGCAGCAGCTGAACCAAAAAGGGGACATTTTGTGAAACTTTCATGAAGATCCATCAAGTGGCGCTAATGTTATTGGCAAAACAATATATATATATATATATTAACCACAGGTTTCAGGGACATTATAGTCAGAAATTAGCATTTAAAAAACCTTAGATATTCATGGAAAAAAACAAAGGTTACAGGGACGTTATAGTTATGCTGACATTTCACTTGCACAAAACCAGAAAAATTCAGCCGTTATAGTTAGCTGAGCTAATTATAACTTGCGCCCCCGCAATGCACTGGTTATGACCTCACATGTTTCATCACTCATGACATGGTCATATAAACTCAATGAGATAAAAAAAGAAAGAACCACTGAGGATCACTTCTGGACCTATTCAGAGGTATGAGCAGGACCACTGGAATTGTGCGACTGTTCGGCTGCACCGATTTTCTCATATTTGGACATTTTCCTCATTTGCCACATAATCCATCATCTGCTGCATAATCTGCAGATTTGAACAAAAAAAAACTTGTTTCTAGATCAAACGGCTCAAACGTCACCAAAAATGCAGCGACAAGTGTTACAGAGTGGTGGAAGGCCCTCAGCAAACCTGGAATGGTCACATGTTACTTATTGCTAAATGTGGGTGTTAAATTGGTACTAATGGTGCGCAAACCACTCTTGCTTCTTTCTCTGCCTCTCTTGCCTCTTTCTGCATTTCTCTTGCTTCTTTGTGCACATTTCTTACTTTTTCTGCACTTCTCTTGCCTCTTTCTGCATATCTCTCCCGCTTTCTGCACCTCCCTTCTTTCTGCACCTCTCGTGCCTCTTTCTGCACCTCCGTTGCTTCTTTCTGCACTTCTCTTTACTTGTAAATCTGGAAATGTGTCTGGTTCCATGGGTGTTGCGTGGGAACACCCACAGCAACACCCATGGAACACCCCTTTCAAGCAAAGTGTTGCATGTAAAGGGGTCGTATTTACAAAGACAGGAAAAGTCACAAAGGGTGGGTTTTCCTGTCCTTGTAAATATGAGGCAGTGAAATGCGCCGCCGGTGTGTCACGAAAAGTGACGCACTGGTGGTGCAAGTGGCTTGTAAATCTGCTGCTACATACTTTCTATTCACATGATTTCACTGCACACCATACCACATAATTCCACTACACACAACATACATCCACTCCACTCCAAAAGACATTAGTAAAAAACTTTTACATATATAACGCCAATAGCCCTAATTTTCGCATATGCGAAACCTATTACATTGCAAATGCTTCTTTAACTAGTAGTCAAATTTGCAGAGAGGTGGAGAAAGGGGAGAGGCAGCCCCCAGGGCTGCAAGGGGGCAGCATGCCCCCCCGCATTTACATGAGTATAGCCCGGGGGCGATGGCAGTCCCTGGGGCAGTGGGGGCCCTACAGGGCCCCAATACCTAATTGTTGTAAACACTTTGCTTGAAAGGGGTTGCTGTGGGTGTTCCCAAGCAACAACCATGGAACCAGACACATTTCAAGATTCATGAGGAATCGTAAATGTGGAAATGCGTCAGAATGCTACGCCGCCCTAGGGGTGGCGTAGCGAAGGCAACGAGGAGAAATGTTTTCACTTCTCCTAGTTTTTTTCCTCTTTCAATGCATGCTGCATTGTACAGCACACATTGAAAGAGGAAAATGCCTGTAGTGATTGTTTTTGTGCAGGAAGGTGCCCCTTCCTGCACAAAAACAATCTCCCCATGATCCTGGCATCCTTGTACCATGGTGCAAGGGTGACTGTACCAGCACAAGGCAGCTGTTTGTGCACCAGGGCAGGGGTGTGCACAGGAATGCAACATATTATTGTAAATATGTCGCATTCCTGTGCTTTGAAAGTGCTGCAGCGTGGCACAGCCAAAGGGCTTACGTTGCTGTGCTGCAGCACTTTCTTGCAAATCTGCCCCGTTGTATTTAGTGTATAGGAATTATGTAGAGTGGGATTATGTGTTATGGAAAGTAGTTATGTGGTATGGTAATCTGTGGTGTGGAGTGGTAACCTCAGGTTTAGTCTTCCTCTTTTCCATAGAAGCTAAACTATAAACTCAATTAGATAAAAAAAAGAAGGAACCACTGAGGAGCATCTCTCCTGCTTTCTGCACCTCTCTTCTATCTGCACCTCTCTTGCCTCTTTCTGCACCTCCGTTGCTTCTTTCTGCACTTTTCTTACCTCTTTCTGCACCCTCTTCCCTCTTTCTGCACCTCTCTTGCCTTTTGCCTCTTTCTGCACCTTTCTTGCCTCTTTCTGCACTTTTCTTGCCTCTTTCTGCATCTCACTTGCTTCTTTCTACACTTCACTTGCTTCTTTCTGCAACTCTCTTGCTTCTTTCTGCACCTCTTTGCCTCTTTCTGCACCTCTGTTGATTCTTTCTGCACTTCTCTTGCTTCTTTCTGCACCTCTCTTGCTTCTTTCTGCACCCCTCTTCCCTCTTTTTGCACCCCTCTTCCCTCTTTCTGTACCTCTGTCACCTGTTTCTGTACCGCTCTTGCCTCTTTCTGCACTTCTCTTGCCTCTTTCTGCACCCCTCTTGCCTCTTTCTGCACCTCTGTTGCTCCTTTCTGCACTTCTCTTGCTTCTTTCTGCACCTCTATTGCTTCTTTCTGCACCTCTAGTGCTTCTTTCTACAGCCCTCTTGCCTCTTTCTTCACCCCTCTTCCCTCTTTCTGCACCCCTCTTCCCTCTTTCTACACCTCTCTTGATTCTTTCTGCACCTCTCTTACCTCTTTCTGCAGTTCTCTTGCCTCCTTCTGCACCTCTGTTGCTTCTTTCAGCACTTCTCTTGGCTATTTCTGCACCCCTCTTGCCGGTTTCTGCACCTCACTTGCCTCTTTCTGCACCTCTCTTGCCTCTTTCTGCATTTCTCCTGCCTCTTTCTGCACCTTACTTGCCTCTTTCTACACTGCTCTTGCTTTTTTCTGCACCTCTCTTGTTTTTTTCTGCAACTCTCTTTCCTCTTTCATCACTTCTATTGCTTCTTTCTATACCTCTGTTGCTTCTTTCAGCACTTCTCTTGCCTCTTTCTGCACTTCTCTTGCCTGTTTCTGCACCTCTCTTGAAACTTTCTGCACCTCTCTTGCCTCTTTCTTCACCTCACTTGCTTCTTTCTTCACTCCTCTTGCCTCTTTCTGCACCCCTCTTCCCTCTTTCTATACCGCTCTTGCCTATTTCTGCACCCCTGTTTTCTCTTTCTGCACCTCTCCTGCCTGTATTTGCACACCCCTTGCTTCCTTCTGCACTTCTCTTGCCTCTTTCTGCACCTCTGTTGCTTCTTTCTGCACTTCTATTGCTTCTTTCTGCACCTCTCTTGCTACTTTATGTACCTCTATTGCCTCTTTCTGCACCCTTCTTCCCTGTTTGTGCACCTCGTTTGCTACTTTCGGCACCTCTCTTGCCTCTTTCTCCAGTTCTCTTGCCTCTTTCTGTACCTCTTTTGCTTCTTTCTGTACCTCTCTTGCCTCTTTCTGCACACCTCTTGCCTCTTTCTGCACCTCTGTTGGTTCTTTCTGCACTGCTCTTGCTTATTTCTGCACCTCTCTTGCATCTTTCTGCACCCCCTTCCCTCTTTCTGCACATCACTTGCCTCTGTCTGCACCCGTGTTCCCTCTTTTTGCACCTCTTTTGCCTGTTTCTGCAACTCTCTTGCCTCTTTCTGCAGTTCTCTTGCCTCTTTCTGAAGCTCCTTTGCTTCTTTTTGCACTTCTCTTGCCTCTTTCTTCACCCCTCTTGCCTCTTTTTGCACCTCATTTGACTCATTCTGCACTTTTTTCTGTAACCTCTCTTTTTTCTTTCTGCAACTCTCTTGTCTCTTTCATTACTTCTCTTGCTTCTTTCTACACCTCTGTTGCTTCTTTCAGCACTTCAGTTGCGTCTTTCTGCACTTATCTTGCCTGTTTTTGCACCTCTGTTGCCTCTTTCTGCACCTCTGTTGCCACTGTCTGTACCTCACTTGCTTCTTTCTGCACCCCTCTTGCCTCTTTCTGCACCCCTCTTGCCTCTTTCTGTACCCCTGTTCCCTCTTTCTGTACCTCTCCTGCCTGTTTCTGGACCTCTCATGCCTCTTTCTGCTCTTCTCTTGCCTCTTTCTGCACCTCTGTTGCTTATTTCTGTACTTCTTTTGCTTCTTTCTGTACCTCTTGCTTCTTTCTGCACCACTATTGCCTCTTTCTGCACCTTCCTCCCCTCTTTGTGCACCTCTCTTGCCACTTTCTGCACATCTCTTGCCTCTTTCTGCACTTCTCTTGCCTCTTTCTGCACCCCTCTTGCCTCTTTCTGCACCTCTGTTGGTTCTTTCTGCACTGCTCTTGCTTCTTTCTGCACCTCTCTTGTAAATTTCTTCACCCCTCTTGCCTCTTTCTGCATGCCTCTTAACTCTTTCTGCACCTCTCTTGCTGCTGTCTGCACCCCTGTTCCCTTTTTCTGCACCTCTTCGGCCTGTTTCTGCAACTCTCTTGCCTCTTTCTGCAGTTCTCTTGCCTCCTTCTACACCTCTGTTGCTTCTTTCTGTACTTCTCTTGCCTCTTTCTGCACTCCTCTAGCCTCTTTCTGCACTCTTGTTGCTTATTTCCGCACTTCTCTTGCTTTTTTCTGTACTTCTCTTGCTTCTTTCTGTACCCATCTTGCCTCTTTCTGCAACCCTCTTTCTGAAACTCTCTTGCCTCGTTCTGCACCTCTGTTGCCCTTCACCTCACTAGCTTCTTTCTTCACCCCTCTTACCTCTTTCTGCACCACTCTTCCCTCTTTCTGTACCTCTCTTGCCTCTTTCTGCACCCCTGTTCCTTCTTTCTGCACCTCTCCTGCCTGTTTCTGTACTTCTCTTGCCTCCTCCTGCACTTCTCTTGCCTCTTTCTGTACCTCTGTTTCTTCTTTCTGCACTTCTCTTGCTTCTTTCTGCATCCCTATGGCTTCTTTCTGCACCCCTCTTCCTCTACCCTTCTTCCCTCTTTGTGCACCTCTCTTGCCTTTTCCTGCCCCTCTCTTGCCTCTTTCTCCATGTCTCTTGCCTTTTTCTGCACCTCTTTTGCTTCGTTCTGCACTTCTCTTGCCTTTTTCTGCACCCCTCTTGCTTCTTTCTACACCTCTGTTGCTTCTTTCAGCACTTCTGTTGCCTCTTTCTGCACTTATCTTGCCTGTTTCTGCACCTCTGTTGCATCTTTCTGCACCTCTGTTGCCTCTTTCTGCACCTCACTTGCTTCTTTATGCTTCCCTCTTGCCTCTTTCTGCATCCCTCTTGCCTCTTTCTGTACCTCTCTTGCCTCTTTCTGCACCCCTGTACCCTCTTTCTGCACCTCTCCTGCCAGTTTATGGCCCTCTCTTGCCTGTTTCTGCACTTCTCTTGCCTCTTTCTGTTCCTCTGTTGCTGATTTCTGCAATTATTTAGCTTTTTTCTGCATCTCTCTTGCTTCTTTCTGCATCCCTCTTGCATCTTTCTGCACCCTACTTCACTCTTAGTGCACCCCTCTTGCCTCTTTCTGCACATCCCCTGCCTCTTTCTGCAGTTCTCTTGCCTCTTTCTGCTCCTATGTTGCTTCTTTCTGCACTTCTCTTGCTTTTTTCTGTAACCTCTCTTGTTTCTTTCTGCAACTCTCTTGTCTCTTTCATCACTTCTCTTGCTTCTTTCTACACCTCTGTTGCTTCTTTCAGAACTTCTGTTGCCTCTTTCTGCACTTATCTTGCCTGTTTCTGCACTTCTGTTGCATCTTTTTGCACCTCTGTTGCCTCTTTCTGCACCTCACTTGCTTCTTTCTGCATCCCTCTTGCCTCTTTCTGCACCCCTCTTGCCTGTTTCTGCACTTCTCTTGCTTCTTGCTGTACCTCTGTTGCTTATTTCTGCACTTCTTTTGCTTTTTTCTGCATCTCTCTTGTTTCTTTGTGCACCCCTCTTGCGTCTGTCTGCACCCTACTTCACTCTTTGTGCACCTCTCTTGCCTCTTTCTGCACATCCCTTGCCTCTTTCTGCAGTTCTCTTGCCTCTTTCTGCTCCTCTTTAGCTTCTTTCTGCACTTCTCTTGCCTCTTTCTGCACCCCTCTTGCCTCTTTCTGTACCTCTGTTGTTTCTTTCTGCACTGCTCTTGCTTCTTTCTGCACCTCTCTTGCAAAGTTCTTCACCCCCCTTGCCTCTTTCTGCACAACTCTTAACTGTCTCTGCACCTCTCTTGCCTCTGTCTGCACCACTGTTCCCTTTTTCTGCACCTCTTTGGCCTATTTCTGCAACTCTCTTGCCTCTTTCTGCAGTTCTCTTGCCTCCTTCTGTACGTCTGTTGCTTCTTTCTGTACTTCTCTTGCCTCTTTCTGCACTCCTCTAGCCTCTTTCTGCACCCCTGTTGCTTCTTTCTGCACTTCTCTTGCTTCTTTCTGTACCCCTATTGCCTCTTTCTGTACCCCTATTCCCTCTTTTTGAAACTCCCTTGCCTCCTTTTGCACCTCTGTTGCCT
The DNA here is from genome assembly GCA_963921515.1 of Calotriton arnoldi. Classification (NCBI taxonomy): domain Eukaryota; kingdom Metazoa; phylum Chordata; class Amphibia; order Caudata; family Salamandridae; genus Calotriton; species Calotriton arnoldi. The sequence continues at coordinate 41,512 of CAWUFW010021742.1, read as the reverse complement.
CTTTCTTCACCTCACTTGCTTCTTTCTTCACCCTTCTTACCTCTTTCTGCACCCCTCTTTCTGTACCTGTCCTGCCTGTTTCTGCACCTCTCTTGCCTCTTTCTGTACCTCTCTTGCTTCTTTCTGCACCCCTCTTCCCTCTTTCTGCACCCTTCTTTCCTCTTTGTGCATCTATCTTGCCTCTTTCTGCACCTCTCTTACCTCTTTCTCCAGTTCTCTTGCCTCTTTCTGCACCTCTTTTGCTTTGTTCTGCACTTCCCATGCATCTTTCTGCACCCCTCTTGTCTCTTTCTGCATCTCTGTTGGTTCTTTCTGCAGTGCTCTTGCTTCTTTCTGCACCTCCCTTGCCTCTTTCTGTACCCCCTTCCCCCTTTTTGCACCTCTCTTGCCTCTGTCTGCACCCCTGTTCCCTCTTTTTGCACCTCTTTTGCCTGTTTCTACAAGTCTCTTGCCTCTTTCTGCAGTTCTCTAGCCTCTTTCTGCAGCCCTGTTGCTTCTTTCTGCACTTCTCTTGCCTCTTTCGGCACCCCTCTTGCCTCTTTTTGCACATCCATTGGTTCTTTCTTCCCTTCTCTTGCTTTTTTCTGCACCTCTTTTGCTTCTTTTGGCAACCCTCTTACCTCTTCCTGCACCCCTCTTTCCTCTTTCTGCACGTCTCTTGCCTCTTACTGCAGTTCGCTTGCCTCCTTCTGCACCTCTGTTGCTTCTTTCTGTACTTCTCTTGCCTCTTTCTGCACCCCTCTTGCCTATTTCTGTATCTCTTTCTGCACATCTCTTGCTTTTTTCTGTACTTCTCTTTCTTCTTTCTACACCTCTGTTGCTTCTTTCAGCACTTCTGTTGCCTCTTTCTGCACTTCTCTTGCCTGTTTCTGCACCTCACTTGCTTGTTTCTGCACCCCTCTTTCCTCTTTCTGCACCCCTCTTGCCTCTTTCTGTACCTCTCTTGCCTCTTTCTGCACCCTGTTCCCTCTTTCTGCACATCTCTTGCCTTTATCCGTAGTTCTCTTGCTTTTTTCTGCACCGCTTTAGCTCCTTTCTGCACTTCTCTTGCCTCTTTATGCACCCCTCTTGCCTCTTTCTGCACCTCTGTTGGTTCTTTCTGCACCCTTCCTGCCTCTTTCTGCACCCTTCTTCCCTCTTTCAGAACCTCTCTTGCTTTTTTCTGCACCCCTGTTCCCTCTTTCTGCACTTCTCTTACCTCTTTCTGCACCTCTGTTGCTTCTTTCTGCACATCTGTTTTTTCTTTCTGCACATCTCTAGCCTATTCCTGCACTACTCTTGCCTCTTTCCGCACCTCTGTTGCTTTTTTCTGCTCTTCTCTTGCCTCCTACTGCACCCCTCTTGCCTCTTTTTGCACCTCTGTTGTGTCTTTCTGCACTTCTCTTGTTTCTTTCTGCACCTCTCTTGCTTCTTTCTGCACACCTCTTGCCTCTTTCTCCACCACTCTTCCCTCTTTCTGCACTTCTCTTGCCTCTTTCTGCAGTTCTCTTGCATTTTTCTGCACCTCTGTTACTTCTTTCTGCACCCCTCTTGCCTCTTTCTGCACCCTTCTTTTCTTTTTATGCACCTCTCTTGCCTCCATTCTGTACCTCTCTTGCCTCTTTCTGCTCTTCTTTTGCTTCTTGCTGTACTTCTCTTGCCTCTTTATGCACTCCTCTTGCCTCTTTCTGCACTCCTCTTGCCTCTTTCTGCACATTTGTTACTCTTTCTGCACCTCTCTTGTTTTTTTCTGCACTTCGCTTGCTTCCTTCTGTACTTCTCTCGCCTCTTTCTGTCTCGCCTCTTTCAAATAGGAAGTGCAAGCTGTCTAGTTTAAAGGTCTGCGTGCTCTCGTGACTGAGGTATGTCTACTTGTATATGTATTCTCACATGTGTTATGCATCTGAAGATGAGAGCTTAAAAAGCGGGTAGCTTCTCCTATAGGTGATTAAATGTTCTCAGTTCTGTTCTGTCATTCGGTTGCACAGGCAGACATGTCTTATGTATATAGATATTATAGAGCCCCTCAAATATACTATTGAATACCCATGTGGCCTGTATTATAAGCAGAAACAAATACATACACCTTTTTGTACACATGTTTACAGAGTATGCTGTTTGAAACACAGGTATTCAAGTATTTATATTTATATTTTTATGTAACATGTCACTTGGTAAAAGCAGAGACACATGCATGCATACATTCACAAACTTGGTCAGACTTACAACAGTAATATGGTTAGGATTGCTGTTTTACATTTGGTAGGCCTATCAATCAATCAATTCAAGCTTTATTTCGATCACATTGATCATAAAAGCCGATCACAATATGTACAATATCTTTGTCACGGTTAGACACCGGTAGGAATAGGGGGATGGGCACTACACTACATCTATGATGAATGTACGAGGTATGAGACGCGTGATTCAGGCTGACTACATCTCCCATAATGCTGAGGGAGTGCTTCCTTGTCCTATCCCCTCTCTCTCTCCTTTTCTATATACGCTCCACCCTCAAACAACCCAGTGCTTGTCACCCGAAGACCTACGCCTTGCATGGAAGGCTAATTCCCCAGGACTCCTGCCAAGCACCTCGCCAGACTTCTATTGTGGAGATATTCAAGCCGCCCCAGGGATTGCCGGACCGAATTCTGAGACTCGCGCTGAGGCGCGCTCGGTACCTGCTTGCCTTCCGACTCAATCTAATTCGGAGGACTCCTGCGGTAGCAGCGGCGGTTCATATGCGCGCTGGAGCGTAACCGATGTTGCCGCTTTTCTTGATTTCCTTGAGTTTGTTGTTGAGACTCGCCTTTCGTTCAGCATGCCTCACTGCCCCACCAAATCCAGCGCGGGTACACTCCTGGGAGAGCTCTTCCCTATTCTTGGAGGAAACCAACCGCCAGAGAGCCGTGAGAAGCTCGCAGGGCAATACGCCTTGTTTTCTTTTGTTTTATTGTTTTGTTTGAATTATGGTTTACACGCACGTTGGAATCGCGTGCCTTCGCAGAAGAATTGCTTAGGAATCATAGTGCTTGTAAACACACCGCTGCCAGAGGATTATCAGTTTTGAGATAAGTAACTCATCTGTGATTTTGCTGAAGTCTAGCAGTGTTCTTGGTTTTATGGAGTACTTATTCATGGATACTATGGTGACAATGTGACTTTCAATCTTTTTCTTACTTTATTTTTACCTTTTGTGCATTGTTTACGTTAAGGTGCTACAATAGGCCTAGTCATGGTTAAATATATACGCAATTTAAAAAGCTAAAAGAGATCAGCAGTAAACGTTGAAGTACCAAGACAGTAGCTAGAACAATTCTTTCTAAGCATTGCTGATGATCCTTGTCACCTGCATTTTAAGGAGGTTTGCACGAATTCTCCACGTCCAGCCTAAGAATTTTGCAATGGCTATCACAATGGGTTCATTGGTATTGGTCATCAAAATACGTAATGCTATAGCACAAGACCTGGAACCCATGTTGATACAAATTGGTTTTAACCATTTGTTGCGAGGAAACTTATAGGCTGAGCAGGCAACTAAAATATGTGATACCGTCTCATCCTGATCTTTGCAGAATAAACATTTACTGTTGGTTGCATTTAGCCACTTCCGGGTGTGGAATTTGACTGGGAGGGTACCAACCCTAAATTGAAAATACAATCTCCTATCACTGGGTACAGTTATAAAATCCCAATAATTTTCATACTTGGGAACGAGCTTGTGCTCCAAGAACAGACCAGTCATTGAGGTTTCCTTTGTGCGATGTATACAGTCCGCTTTATCCATGGACCAATAGGCCTCCTTAAATTCTTTTTTTGAAGGAAACCTATTGCCAACTGGATCCTCCCACAGATGACTCATGCCCATGCTAATCAATGTACTTTTGACCCTTTGAAGCCAGACGACCTTACAGGACTTATCAGCTTCAACTACGTCCTTTGCTGCGTTTGCATAGTGTAGCAGTTCTGGAGTAGACCATAGTCTGCGCCAAAATGCAAGTGGTCTAAATCTTGCTTCCTCCACCAACATGCTACATCCCAGATCAGAGTAAAGAGGTTTAAGTGGGGTATTTTGCAGGAGTCCGGTTATGGCCCTCACAAATTTATTCTGGGCCACAACTAGTGGTGACAGATTGTCGAAGCAACACAATTCAGCCCCATACATGGTAGAAGGACTAACCTTGGCATTAAAAATCTTAATTACTGGGCCTATTGGTTTGGTCTGGGATAGCCTATGTTTTTTTAGTATGACTCCCGCCAGTTGTCTGTGTTTAAGGGCCATAAGATCAATGTGGAGTTTCCAATTTAATTTTCTACCCAGGGTAATACCTAGATATGCAAAAACGTCTGTCTGTTCTAATTGCACCCCACTCATAACAACCCCTTCTTTAACTGCCTTATGCTTGTGTAAAACCATAAATTTAGTTTTGTCTACATTTACCACTAGGTCATGATCGTGGCAGAAGACCTCAAATCGCCTTAAAGCTCTGTGTAACCCAGCCTGAGTTTTTGAAATAATAAGGGTATCATCGGCGAACATGAGTATCGGTATTTTGGTGCCTGCAAGGGATGGGGCATCAGTCGGGTACGTAGAAAAGTAGTTTACAACCCCATTAATAAATAACGAAAATAAAGTTGGGGCTAAAACGCACCCTTGCCGCACCCCTTTTGATACCGGAAACCGAGAGGTTACATTGCCTTGGGCGCCCCAGCGGACTTGTGCAAAATTGTCCTCGTGTAGTCTCACTACTAACGATAGAAGCTCGGGTGCCATCCCTAAACCATTCAAAACTTCCCATAACTTGTTACGTGGTATCATGTCAAATGCAGATTTGAGGTCAACAAAGGCAGCATAAATAGTGCCACCTGCAATTAAGACAACACGCCAGTAAATTAATATAAACCGGAAAACCTGGTCTATGGTGCTTACGTGGGTGCGAAAGCCTGCCTGTAGGGGGGTTAATATATCATTTTCTATGATCCAGATCTGTATTCTGCTCAGCACTAGCCTTGCCATGATTTTTTTAATTGAATCTATTAGGCTAATTGGCCTGTAGTTGCTGGGACAGGATCGATCCCCCTTTTTGTAAATGGGTAGGATTTCAGCACCACGCCAGGATTCGGGGATCGGGGCTCCGTTTGCAATAGCATTTGCTAACCACAAAATGTACTTTACCCAGTTATCTCTATCGTATGTAAACAGATCTGCAGGGATGCAGTCAAGGCCTGGCGCTCTTCCCTTTGGTACTGCCTTCAGGGCACTTTCAACCTCTACAGTGTCAAATAACACAGGCTGCTCAACCTTAGGGATTTGAAACTGTGCTTCGCTACCTTCCTTGACCTCGGATGAAAATTGTGCCTTGAAAAGAGAGACCCACAGATCCGGAGCCACGTGGTTTTGTGGAGTTTGCCCTGACCCACCTCTCCCCCACTTGACCAGATTCCAGAAAGTCTGCATGTTTTTTTTCTTACTAGCTTGGAGGAGATCTTACCAACGTTGCTCATCCCAATCCCTTTTGGCCTTTGCTTGGGTGGCCTTGTATAGTTTTCGGGCAGTTCTGATATTCGCCATAACTTTGAATTTAATAGCTAGGGATAGTTGCTTGTAGGCTACTCTGCATGCCTTATCATACCAATTATCATGCTTGGCTAAAGCTTTGCCATTTGATTTGGAGGTTTTAACAAAATAAGACTTACATTTTGCAAACAAATCTTCATGGGCTTGTGTGATGGTGGCATTAGATGTCTCCATTTGTGTCATATTTTGGAAGTCTACTTAAGTACTCTCCACGGCTGCCTTCATTTGCTCTAGCGAATTGGCATTGTCTACAATCCTATCCCATTTTACCCTCCTCAGGTCATTATATATGAGAGCATCCGCAGTTTCCCTTACAAGTACTGGTGGCTGAGGTAGTGTGAGGTCTGATACCGTCATCGATAGCACAAGTGGATTGTGATCACTTTCGTTTCTCTCACATACCTTCATATCGATAAGGGCTGGCCAGTGCTCAAGGTTAATGAGAATGTAGTCAATACGACTACTGCGCGGGCCGTTAGAATATGTATGAGAGCCCAACCTGTCTGAGGGGGATCTCCCATTTACTGCCCTGAGGCCCCTCTCCAGACACAATGGTTTCATTTGTAGGGCGGCCTCTGTCCACGTCCTTATTGGTGGCAACTCCAGCGATGGAATGTTCCATTGGGCATCTTCATCCTCACTGAGGATGCCATCCTCCTTATCAAGGGGCTCGAATGTTGTGTTAAAATCTCCCACTATTATCACATTACCAGTACCTCTAAGGTCTTCTAAAAAACTGTCTAATTTGGTGATTGTGGTAGATTGCCTTCCCCCCGTGAGGCCTCTCGCGTACACGTTTATCAACGTTAAGTGAGGAGGGCGATTGAAGCGTAGGGAGATCACCGTGATGTCTGGGCTATCAATCGGGACTTCTACGATTTTGTAGCAAGATTGCTGTTTTACCCAGATAGTGAGGCCTCCAGAAGGCCTGCCCTTCTGCCCTCCAATTGGCGGTTTGAAAAAGTTTAAGTAACCTATCATGATAAATCGGGTTTAGTGACCAGGTTCCTTGAAAGGCACAGATGTCCTGATTATCTATAAATTCTAGCCATTCCAAGGATGATATTTTAGAGTGTAGGCCAGCACTATTCCAGGAGACATATGCCAATTTGTCAACAACTGCCGGGGGAGGTGATCTAGCAGAGTCAACCTGAGTGCTCCTTTCCACAGCTATCGCCTGTTGGGCAGAATTATATCGAGCAGAAGGAAAACAATCTTGACCCTTCAGGATGCTTGCTCTTGTGGGCTTCACACCTGTGTCCAACCCACCCATTCTACGGCTAGTAAATACTCCGGGACAGCTTCCTGTAGTTCCCTCTTGTAATGTAACTAACTTTTGGCTTGGCATAGGCGGGGAGTTCCTTAAGCTTCAATCGATATTTGACAGACAAGATTCCTCACTATATAGTGCACGGGGGACATTTGTATTTTGCATGTTAGGCACAGTTGGAGGGTTATACTTCATCCTAATTTGGGTTGTAATCAAGTGTGTTGTCCTTATGTCAAAAGCCACTAGATTGTCAACCATGTCCGGAGAGGCCATGGTGAGGCAGACATAGTCGGTGTTAGAACCCAAGGGAGTGTACCTTTTTGCCGAACATATGTCTTCCCTTATGACAGATCTACATTTACGCACATGTCTTAGCCAGTGAATGCTTTTATTAATCAGAGAGTATTCATCTTCTTTCACTAACCTGGAACATTGTTTAGGTACGTTGGTGAGCAAAATCTGGCTCTTCGAGGTGCTAGTGACTATCTTCCCCCAATTGCTACGATCATCTGTTAGTGTCAACCCAGAGGAATAATGATTTCTTAGTGTCATATTTAAATTCCTGCCTTCATCCCTACACTGTTGTTGGTAACCTTGCTGCCTGTTCAGAACGTTTGGAACTGTATACTGTGTGAGATTCAGTTCTTTATGTATGTTTGAACTATTGTTACTATTTGTGTAGGATACATGGTAGTCTGCTGTAGGGGTACTCTGGACTCTATTAATTCTTTCTGTGCTGGCCTTAGTGGATGTTCTTGCTTGTGGTTGCTGTTGCGGGGGTGGTACAACTGTAAAGAAGGATGCGTTTTGTGTATGATGTTTCAATGAATCAGTTAGCAGATCAATGATGCCTTTTAATGAGGTAACCTCCTCCATAAGTTTTTTTATTTGGGTTCTTAAATCCGCCATCTGGCCTGTTAACTGATCCATACGTGCATTCTTGCAAGGACATAGGGGGGCTACACCTTGTTTTGGGTTCCCAATCCCTGCTATAGTCGGTTCCTCTGAGCCTTCCTTGTTCAAAGGCATTAGGGCTGTGAATTTGTTACTACATTCTATTGCAGGTTCCATTTGGCTTGTACTTTCTATATCGATACTTGTAGATAGTGACTGGATACATTCTCTTTCACTAACCACGGATAGCCCCTTTGCTAGTGTTTTCTTGAACATATCTGGTATAGATAAAAGTGGGGGTCCACTAGGGGCAGTGGGGCACGGGGTGTGTTGTTTGTCAGCCAAGCTACAGTCGGGCCCATAGGGGCTGCTAAAATCACCTCGCAGTCACTTATCAAGTTATCTATTCGGGACATGACACAAGTACTATTATGTTGCTTTTGCCAATTAGCCATCTTTTTGATCTTTTTACCTTTCCCCGTTTGTCCTTCCCCCGGGACATCTGCAGCCTTCCTTTTACCCATACCCCCCCTTATACGCTATCCACAGACACAGATCAGAAAAGACACTAATGTAGCAACTATGGACTCTACTTATAAAAACTCAGTAATCGACAGTCCATGCATGCGGGACACCAGTGTGTGAGCTTTGCGTATGTCCACAGGCCCCTTGAGTAGATTCCAATGAAGAACATGCAAATCCCCTTAAGACTGGTGTTATTATATCATATGGTACAATTACCGGTGGCCAGATCATAAGAGGCAATACCTTAACACCGCAATGCTCCATCCATATGCAAAATATCAGGAGGGTGGCCCTGCCCTGCCTCTTCCTGGCAATGACGGGCCCGCCCTTGGCCCGGGCTTCACCCGCGCGCGTCCCGAGACGCGGGAGATTTCGCGTGCTTTTGAGTGCGAGCTGACAAGCGAGGCTTTGTCCTGGCTCCTCCCTCCTGGGAGAGCGGGGTTCTGGTCAATGCGGTTCCTGGTGACAGCAGCGGCGGTGGCGGTGAGTGTCCCGCGCCGTGGGAGATTTTGCGCGCTTTTAAGCGCGAGATGACAGGCGAGGCTTTGTCCTGGCTCCTCCCTCCTGGGAGAGCAGGGTTCTGGTCAATACGGTTCCTGGTGACAGCAGCGGCGGTGGCGGTGAGTGTCCCGCGCCGCGGGAGATTTTGCGTGCTTTTGAGCGCGAGCTGACAGGCGAGGCTTTGTCCTGGCTCCTCCCTCCTGGGAGAGCGGGGTTCTGGTCAATGCGGTTCCTGGTGACAGCAGCGGCGGTGGCGGTGGTAGGCCTAACTTCTGAGCAGTCGATGAATAGTGAACCTTTAAGAGAAAAGTGAGGTTTAAGACATCTTGGGAGAAGGATTAGTTATTAGGCTACTTTGTATGAGTCTGTGGAAAGGTTCAGTCAAAGTAGGCCTCTTTCTGCACCTTTGTTGCATCTTTCTGCACTTTTCTTGCTTCTCTCTGCACCTTTCTTCCTCTTTTGGCACCTCTCTTGCTTCTTTCTGCACTTCTCTTGCTTCTTTCTGTGCCTTTCTTCCTCTTTCTGTACATGTCCTACCTATGTAGGCATAGTTAGAAATTAGCATTAAAAAAACTTTAGAAATTCACTAAAAAAAAAGTTTGTTTCAGGGACGTTATAGTTAGTATTAGCATTTAAAAAACCATAGAAATTCACTGAAATAACCACAGGTTTCAGCGACGTTATAGTTAGGAATTAGAATTTAAAAAAACCTTAGATATTCACTGAAAAAATCACAGGTTTCAGGGACGTTATAGTTAGGCTGACATTTCACTCGTACAAAAGCAGAGAAATTCAGCCCGAGCCCCAGCAATGCACTGCTGATGACATCACATATTACATCACTCATGACATGGTCAGTGACATCTCCGTGAACAAGGCTGCCCAAGACGAAACGCGTCTGACACTTTAAAGCTGTAAATGGTGATCTGCCATGCCGAATAAATACATTTATTTTCCAGCACTATGTGGAGTGCCGTTCTGTTATTCAATTAACGGAAGCCACTGAATATATATATATATATATATATATATTATCTACTGGCGGTCGCCAGTAGATAGTTATAGTTAGGACCTATTTTCCATAGGAAATCCGCACCATTCTATTTGAAATAACTTTGGCACCAATTGACGAATCTTCGCGAAATTTTCCAACTTGTTGGGGCGCTCCGGTCCGCTCCTATCCTGAAAGTCTCAGGGTGATTCGGCAAGCAGGGGCCGAGAAAAAAGGGGGGTCCCAAAACGTGTTTTCCCCATGCAATTTTCCATAGGAACCTTTAGTCGCAGCTACAGCCCGAACTGCTGAACGGAATTACACCAAATTTTCCAAAAAGGTAGCCCTTGGTTCAGGGACGTGCCTTTTGCTTAAATGGTGTAAATCCGTTCAGGAGTTCCTGAGAAATTTGAAAAAGAAAACACATATATATCTGGGCGGAGCCTAACCACACATGTCATCGTGAGATCTGATTGGCTGTCAGCACTTCATCCTGGAATTGCTGGCAGCCATCTTGGGACCAATATAAATGATAGTACCCTATTGAAATGCATTGTAGTGAATCGAAGATTTTGAGGGTTACCAAAAGGAGAACTATAAAGGGTGATAACAGACTTTAGTTACATTAGAATTCATTTGTTGATGGTACCATACTAATTTCAGGAATTGTGGTGTGTTCTAAGGTGATTTTACCCTGTGAAAAACCTTCTTCTGGGATATCATGAATCATGTTTGAGAGAAAACTATTTTCTCATGCTTGTCCCACAGAGGTTTGGAAGGTGCTCCAGAAGCTAAAATGAGAGCATATTTTCTGTAAATTCACATTATCTTTCTCAGTCATCTGAGAATGAAGTCTGACATTCTCAGTAAAACATGTACATCCAACAAGGGCAGAGACTGTCAGTTGATTCCTTTGTGTTCTACTGCAGCTTCCCAGAGTGTTCTAAAGAACAACTAGAGTGCTAACAGCCTTACTTATAACAAAAGTATGGCACACCTGAAGCCATCTTGATTGGAATAAACTGGTAACACTTAAAACATTTAATTTAAAAAGGAACAAAATGATGGGGTTCATTTTGTCATAGAAATTATGGTTAGTGCTGTAGAAAGAAAAATTAGGACATGTTTCAAGTGTGATCTCAAATATCTTCCTGTTATATTTCAACAGGAGCAGCCTGTCAGTTGATGCCTTTGTGTTCTACTGCAGCTTCCCAGAGTGTACTAAAGAACAACTAGAGCGCTAACAGTCTTACTTATGACAAAATTAAGGCACACCTGAAGCCATCTTGATTGGAATAAAATGGTAACACTTAAAACATGTAATTTAAAAAGGAACAAAATGAGGGGGTTCATTTTGCCATAGAAATTATGGTTAGTGCTGTAGAAAGAAAAATTAGGATATGTTTTAAGTGAGATCTCAAATATCTTCCTGTTATATTTCAACAGGAGCAGCCTGTCAGTTGATGCCTTTGTGTTCTACTGCAGCTTCCCAGAGTGTTCTAAAGAACAACTAGAGTGCTAACAGCCTTACTTATGACAAAATTATGGCACACCTGAAGCCATCTTGATTGGAATAAACTGGTAACACTTAAAACATTTAATTTAAAAAGGAACAAAATGATGGGGTTCATTTTGTCATAGAAATTATGGTTAGTGCTGTAGAAAGAAAAATTAGGACATGTTTCAAGTGTGATCTCAAATATCTTCCTGTTATATTTCAACAGGAGCAGCCTGTCAGTTGATGCCTTTGTGTTCTACTGCAGCTTCCCAGAGTGTTCTAAAGAACAACTAGAGTGCTAACAGCCTTACTTATGACAAAATTATGGCATACCTGAAGCCATCTTGATTGGAATAAACTGGTAACTCTTAAAACATTTAATTTAAAAAGGAACAACATGAGGGGGTTCATTTTGTCATAGAAATTATGGTTAGTGCTGTAGAAAGAAAAATTAGGACATGTTTTATGTGAGATCTCAAATATCTTCCTGTTATATTTCAACAGGAGCAGCCTGTCAGTTGATGCCTTTGTGTTCTACTGCAGCTTCCCAGAGTGTTCTAAAGAACAACTAGAGCGCTAACAGTCTTACTTATGACAAAAGTATGGCACACCTGAAGCCATCTTGATTGGAATAAACTGGTAACACTTAAAACATTTAATTTAAAAAGGAACAAAATGAGGGGGTTCATTTTGCCATAGAAATTATAGTTAGTGCTGTAGAAAGAAAAATAAGTGCTAAAACACTACCCCCAGCACGACACCCTATACTACCCAAACATAACTGCACTACCCTAAACCCTAAAACACTACCACCAGCACAACTCCCTACACTACCCAAACACCACTGCACTACACTAAACCCTAAATATACCCCCAGCATGACCACCCACACTACACAAACACCACTGCACTACCCTATACCCTAAAACACGATCCCCTACACTACACAAACACGACTGCACTACCCTAAACCCTAAAACACTACCCACAGCATGACCTTCTTCACTACACAAACACCACTGCACTGCCCTAAACCCTAAAACACTACCCCAGCACTACCCCCTACACTACCCAAACACCACTGCACTAACATAAACCCTAAAACACTACCCCCAGCACAACCCCCTACACTACACAAACACCACTGCACTACCCTAAACCCTAAAACACTACCCCCAGCACGACTCCCTACACTACCCAAACACCACTGCACTACCCTAAACCCTAAATCTACCCCCAGCACGATCCCTACACTACCCAAACACCACTGCACTACCCTAAACAATAAAACACTACCCCCAGCATGACCCCCTACACTACACAAACACCACTGCACTACCCTAAAACACTACCACCAGCATGACCCCCTACACTACTCAAACACCACTGCACTACCCTAAACCCTAAAACACTACCCAGCACGACCCCTACACTACCCATACACCACTGCACTACCCTAAACCCTAAAACACTACCACCAGCACGACCCCCTACACTACTGCACTACCCTAAACCCTAAAACACTACCCCCAGCACGACCCCCTACACTACCCAAACACCACTGCACTACCCTAAACCCTAAAACACTACCCCCAGCATGAGCCCCTACACCACCCAAACACCACTGCACTACCCTAAACCCTAGAAAAGAAACCCCCACCCCATGCCCAATCCCCCTTACCTCTCACTCCTCATGGTTCCTCTCTCCTCGTGGTTCCTGCTTCACGTCATCTCTGAGGGGCGGTGCACGTCGTTGTGAGGAAACAGAACAGCCTCTGTTTCCTTACAACAACATGGATCGTCTACATGTTTTTTAGAACGCATGGTCATTTACCATACATACCTTTACAACAAAATTCGTTGTAAAGGCATGCGTGGTAAATGACCATGTGTTCTAAAAATGCGTAGTAATGACTTTGAGATGTACAACGCATGCGTGGTAATGCATGCGTTGTAATGGTATCGCAAAGTAAAAAGTCGTTGTAACGGCTGTTTACCGATCGAAGCTGGCCCCTGTTCTTCAGTGAGACGTTTATTTGATTAATTAGGAGGAAGGAATGTGTTTTTTTACTGAAAAGTGCATTCCCGGCTGTTGTATTGTGAAAGTGTCCGCGTGGCCTGGTTTCACTTCCGGTGAGAGAGTGGAAGAGTCTGTTTGGATCTAAAGGAGTTCTGTTGTTGGACAGGGCCGGCGCGACATGTCATCAGAAAACATAGCTAATGGAAAGCGTCCTCCCTGAAGTGTGGAGCAGTGCCATGAGAGGTCAACGAGTGTGCGTCCCACCGCAGTATGACCGTACCGCGTGACCCATGTGCCGCCTCCAGGGTACGGGAGACAGAAGCAGCATCGCAGGTCCTCTTGTAGACTGTTGTAGCACTAATTCTACATTTTGGTACTAGGGCATTTTAACTTTGTTGTTCCTGCCAGATACAAAGAGAAGATCCTGTGTTATTCAATGCCCTCGTTACCTTTTTTGTGGGTTGTGGTGCTTGTCACTTCGCTGCCCCGCCGGTGCACACGACTGGGCACCCCACCTCGTGTGCCATCTGCAGGGCCTCAGCCCTCGGATCACTGGTTTTGGTTTCTGGAGTGGCAACATAAACAGTTGCTCCCAAAGGACTAGCCTGAACACTTAGGTGAATATCCCCTGCACCAGCATTCCACGGAAATTCTTTCCTAGCTCTCCCACGTCAACGAGCACGGCTCCGCTCGCGACACCATATGACGTCATCGGAGCCATAAGAGGACCTCGTCAGCATGCTGACGTCAGTTCCACCCATTTTTTCCGTGCCACCGAGGCAAACAGGGGACCGAGACATTTTCACATGTATACATAGTATAATAAATATATATATATTCACTGAAAAAACCATAGGTTTCAGGCACGTTATAGTTAGAAATTAGCATTTAAAAAACCTTAGAAATTCACTGAAAAAACCATAGGTTTCAGGCACGTTATAGTTAGAAATTAGCATTTAAAAAACCTTAGAAATTCACTGAAAAAACCATAGGTTTCAGGGGCGTTATAGTTAGTTGGACATTTCACTCGTACAAAACCATAGAAATTCCCCCGTTATAGTTAGTTCAGCTAACTATAACTCGCGCGCCCGCAATGCACTGCTGATGACGTAACATATTGCATCACTCATGACATGGTCAGTGACATCACTCATGACATCACTCATGACATCATCCAGTGAATGTGTGTTTTTCTGAAAATTAAATATGTTTTATATATGTATATCTCAAGGGCGATGGAAGAATAAATGGGTATATAAGTGTCTAAATGGATGATTTTTTTTTGTAAAATTGATTGTATAACTGACTAAGGGGTCGATTCCGATCTCGGCCGGTAGGGCTCCAAATTGGATTCGGCTTTACCGGATCCGATTCGGACGCCCTGTTTCCGACCGAGTCGGACGTGCGTCCGGGCGAGTGAGTACGATGCGAACGTACGCGAAATCGCCGACCGACTCGTTCGCGGGACCCAACCGCTCCAACCGACTCGCACGGACACGACTCGCACCGCGCAATGGAGACGTTCCCCGGCCGGGTAAGTACAATGCGTGCCGCGAGCAGTCCGACCGACTCGCGCCGTCCGGCTCGAAAGAGCAGTCGGAGCCGCACTTTGGGGGTCCGTGTCGCACCCCCCTGTACGCCTAGCCGCGCGAGTCGCACACAGTGTTTACCCATGGGTCCCCCCTACCTGTGCGTGTACGGCGCGACCCGCTTCGACGCATACCCGCTATAGGGGGCGCCCTTGTTTGCCTCGCACCCATTGAGTCAATGGGAGCCCGCGTACGCGTTGTACGACCGGCTCCCATTGACTTCAATGGGAGTCCGACCGAATCGAGTCCGATAGCATGCGAACGCATCGTACTCGTTCGGTCGGACTGCTAGGGTCCGATTCGGTCAGAAATCTCTCCGGGTCCGGCTCGGTCTGAGAGATTTCCTGCCCGAATCGTAATCGGCCCCTAAGTGTATCTTAGTGAATAACATGGGTTAGTGAGTAATGTTTAAATATGAAAATATCTGTTTCAGTCTCTCACTTTGTGTATAAGTGGCTGCATGGGTTGGTGAGTAGCTACATGAGTGTCTATATGGGTTATTAGTTGTTTTTTTGAGTATCAGTATGAGTGTCTTAGTGTCTGTATGGTTCGGTGGGGGGTATTACTTAGTGCATAGATGCATGAATGAGTGACTCACTGTTTGTATGTGTTGAAGACAGCATGTGTGCAGGACTGTATAGGTGGATGAGTATGTGTATGGGTGTGTTAGTGAGTGAATGACTGTCTCAATAGTGTCTTTATGAGTAACTACATATGTTTTAAACTAGTATATGTGAGTATTGGTGTATATAAGTGAGTATATGTGAGAGTGAGAGATTGGAAGAGTTCCTGTACAAATAAGTAGGTGTTTCTATAAGTGATTGTTTAAGAGAGTAAGTATGTGTAAGTTTCTGTAGAAGTAAGTGTGGTAGTGTGTGTATAACTGTATATGCAAGTAAATGAATGTTTGATACTTTGTTTGCATGTGTGACTATGTGTGTGAGTAACTCTATCGATGAGTTGCGGTGTGTAACAGGATGTATAGGTGTATAAGTACATATGATGAGTGAGTACATGTATGAGTGACTGTATAGGGACTGTTGGTGAATGAGTGGATGTGTGTGTAGATCTTGGAATTAATGAATAGGTGTGTTGTAACTGGTATTGGTATGTCCATTGTTTTGAAAATGTTAGTTTGTATTTTTGAGTGTCTGTATCAAAGGTTATATTAGGGTGAGAGGAGGTCTGCCACTCTATCACAAGGATGATGTCATCAGTGATGTCATCAGTGATGTCATTTGAGATGTCATGAGTGATGTCATGAGTGATGTCACTGACCATGTCATGAGTGATGTAATATGTGACGTCATCAGCAGTGCATTATGGGGCGCGCGAGTTATAGTTAGCTGAACTAACTATAACGGGGAATTTCTATGGTTTTGTACGAGTGAAATGTCCAACTAACTATAACGCCCCTGAAACCTATGGTTTTTTCAGTGAATATATATATATATATTACCTACTGGCGGTCGCCAGTAGGTAGTTATAGTTAGAACCTAGTTTCCATAGGAAAAGCATTTTTTGATTTGCTAATAACTTTGGCGTCATTTGACGAATCTTCGCAAAATTCACCAAAAAAAAAGTCTATCCAGGTCAGCTCCTATCCTGAAAGTTTGGGGGTGATTCGTCAAGCGGGGGCTGAGAAAAAAGGGGGGTCCCAAAACTTATTTTCTCCATGTTAATTTCCATAGGAAATTTTGAGACAGGCTACAGCCCAAACTGCTGAACGGAATTACCCCAAATTTTGCAAAAAGGTAGTGCTTGGTTCAGAAAGCGACATTTTTTTTTAAATGGTGTAAATCCATTCAGTAGTTGCTGAGAATATCAAAAAATAAAAATATCGATATCTATGGCCGAGAAGGGTTCGCGAACCCTACCGACCACGAGCTTTATTCTAATTGGCTGTCAACACTCCAAACCAGGAAGTGTTGGCAGAGAATTAAGCATGAAAAACAAGAAAAGGGGGCAGTGTAAAAACCCCCTGACCCCCTAGGCCTGCTCAGGGGGTCCCACAAGGACCCCCAGGGCCCAAAAAAGCATTTTTTTAAAACAAAATCGGCCGAATTCGCGCTGGGTGCGCGAATCCGGACGAATTTTTTAAAAAAAACGAAGCGCGGACTCCTGCGCTTCGTTATTTTTAAGCCCCCGGGTGGGCCAGGTCCCGGGGGCATGCAAAAAATGTATAGCCGGGGCCTGCGGGGGCCCCCGCAGCCCCGGGGACCACCACCTCCCCGGGGCTTATTATAATGTATGCGGGGGCATTACGGACCCCTGCAGCCCCGGGGACTGCCACCTCCCTGGGGCTTTTATAATAAACCGCGGGGGCCCCCGCAGCCCCGGGGACTGCCACCTCCCCGGGGCTGTAAAAAAAGCGTGGGGGGGTCCCAAGGCTTTTATAATAAACCGCGGGGGGCTCGCAGCCCTCCCGCAGCCCCGGGGCCCGCCACCTCCCTGGGACTCTTCTTTAAAATAAAAATTCTGTGTGGGGGGCTCGAGCCCTGGGGCACAAAAATTGGAAATTGGGGGGTCCGTTATGGACCCCCAATCTCCGGGGACCACCACCTCCCCGGTGATTTCTAATTGTAGGGAGGGGGGCCGCACGGCCCCCCTCGTGGAGCCAGTGATGGCCCTGGGGACCGCCACCCCCCAGGGCCGGCTCCTGCAGTGTCCCGGGTGCCCACCCCCGGGACACTGCTGTTTGCTATGGTAGGGCATAGCAAACTCTGCTTTCGATTTTGGAAGCTAGAGCAGGTAACATGCTCTCGCTTCCAAAATTCAGCAGATTGCTTTTCCACATGGGGAGCTGCATGTCAGCAGCTCCCCATGTGGGAAGCAATGCCGGCTCCCAGCAGGAGGCGGGGAGCCGGTGGGACCGTGGGGAAATTGGGGACCCCCACGGTCCCCAACGGAGAGGCCAGGCCCCGGGGATGAGGTCCCTGGGGCCAGGAGTGGCCTGGGAGGGGGGCCACGTGCCCCCTCCCCAATATATATATTTTTTTAAATGAGGCAGAGCCCCGGGGATGGGGTCTCGGGCGCCCCGGGGATGGGGTCCCGGGGCTAACAGAGGCCTCAGGAGGGAGGCCACGCGGCCCCCCTCCTTTCTAAATTAAAAAATATATATATATATATATATATATATGGCCATGCCCCGGGGGATGGGGTCCCGGGGCAGAAATTGGACTCAGGGAGGGGGGCCACGCGGCCAACTTCCCGTTTTTTTCACACAAAAAATTAAAAATAGGGTTCAGGCCCTGGGGGATGGGGTCCCGAGGGCCACAAAAAAGGGAAAATAAGGGGGGCCACACAGCCCCACTTCTGAAAAACAAACCAAACAAAAAAGCCGGCATCGCGTCGGAGGTCCCGCCCCCTCCCTGCAGCACTCTGCAAACACGCCCCCTGGCGCGTTGTAAGATGGGGAACTAATTCCCCTTGAATACTGAGGGTCCCTGGAGGCCAAGTAGCCCACCAGGTACCTCCAGTATGCGCCAGGGAGCTGCGTTGCAGAGAGGTGGTCCAAGGCCACGCCCCTTTTTACACCACTCTGCAACGCAGCTCTGTGGTGCTTACTGGAAGTACCTGGTGGGCTAGTTGGCCCACAGGGACCCTCAGCATTGAAGGGGAATTAATTCCCCAACTTAAAACGCGCCAGGGGGCGCGTTTGCACATTGGTGAAGGGAGGGGGCGAGGCCTGATGTAACAAGTGTGCAAACGCGCCCTGTGGTGCGTTGTAAGTTGGGGATTAAGTCCCTTGAATCCTGAGGGTCCCTGGGGTCCAACTAGCCCACCAGGTACCTCCAGTAAGTGCCACACAGCTGCGTTGCAGAGAGGTGTAAAAGGGGCGTGGCCTCGGACCACCTCTCTGCAATGCAGCCCTGTGGCACTTACTGGAGGTAGCTGGTGGGCTAGTTGGTGCACAGGGACCCTCAGGATTCAAGGAGTCTTAATCACTCAACTTAAAACGTGCCACAGGGCACGTTTGCACACTTGTCACATCAGGCCCCGCCCCCCTCTCTGCACCACAGTGCAAATGCGCCCTGTGGCGCATTTTAAGTTGAGTGATTAAGACTCCTTGAATCCTGAGGGTCCCTGTGCACCAACTAGTCCACCAGGTACCTCTTGTAAATGCCACAGGGCTGCGTTGCAGAGAGGTGCTCCGAGGCCACGCCCCTTTTTACACCACTTTGCAAACACGGCTTCTGGTGCACTGCTGGTGGGGCGATGAGGTCCTCTTGTGTCCTGAGGACCTCAAGACACAAGTGGACTTCATCCTCTGAGCAGCAGTGCGCCGGAAGCCGCGTTTGCAGCGTGGTGTAAAAAGGGGCGTGGCCTCAGAACACCTCTCTGAAATGCAGGCCTGTGGCGCTTACTGGATGTACCTGGTGGGCTACTTGGCCACCAGGGACCTTCAGGATTCAAGGGGACTTAATAGGGATGTCATAGCTAGAAATTAGCATTTAAAAAACCATTGAAATTCACTGAAAAAACCATAGGTTTCAGGTACGTTATAGTTTGAAATTAGTATTTAAAAAACCTTAGAAATTCACTGAAAAAACCATAGGTTTTAGGGATGTTATAGTTAGCTGGACATTTCACTCTTACAAAACCATAGAAATTCCACCGTTATAGTTAGTTCAGCTAACTATAACTCGCGCACCCACAATGCACTGCTCATGACATCACATATTACATCATTCATGACATGGTCAGTGACATCACTGATGACATCACTGATGACATCTCAAACCTGAAAAGCAATGCCGGCTCCCGCAGGAGGCGGGGAGCCGGCGGGACTGTGGGGGAATTGGGGACCCCCCCACGGTCCCCAACGAGAGGCCTGGCCCCGGGGGATGGGGTCCCTGGGACCATTAGTGGCCCCTCAACCATTATAATTTTTTTTTTAAAAGATGGAAAGGCTGGCCCCGGGGGATGGGGTCCCCGGGGCCATAAAGTCCTGAGGAGGGGGGCCACGCAGCCCCCCTCCAATAATTAATTTTTTTTTAAAAACATGGCCATGCCCCGGGGGATGGGGTCCCCAGGGCCGAATATGGCCTCGGGAGGGGGGCAACGCAGCCCCCTTCCAATTTAAAAAATAAATAAAAATAGGGGCAGGCCACACAGCCCCCCCTTCTTACATTTTTTTTTTTTTAAAAGACCGGCATCGTGCCGGAGGCCCCGCCCCCTCCCTGCAGCACTCTGCAAACGCGCCCCCTGGCGCATTGTAAGATGGGGAACTAATTCCCATTGAATACTGGGGGTCCCTGGGGGCCAACTAGCCCACCAGGAACCTCCAGTATGCACCAGGGAGTTGCGTTGCAGAGAGGTGTTCAGAGGCCACGCCCCTTTTTACACCTCTCTGCAACGCAGCTCTGTGGCGCTTACTGGAGGTACCTGGTGGGCTACTTGGACCCCAGGGACTCTCAGGATTCAAGGGGACTTAATCCCCCAACTTAAAACGCGCACCGGGCCGCGTTTGCGCAGTGGTGAAGGGAGGGGGTGGGGCCTAAGGTAACATGTGTGCAAACACGCCCTGTGGCGCATTTTAAGTTGGGGAATTAATTCCTCTTCAATCCTGAGGGTCCCTGGGGGCCAACTAGCCCACCACTTAGCTCCAGTAAGGGCCACTGCGCTGCGTTGCAGAGAGGTGGCCCAGGCCATGCCCCTTTTTACACCACTCTGCAACGCAGCTCTGTGGCACTTACTGGAGGTAAGTGGTGGGCTAGTTGGCCCCCGGGGACCCTCAGGATTCAAGGGGACTTAATCCCCCAATTTACAACCCACCAGGGGGTGCGTTTGCGCAATGGTGCAGGGAGGGGGCGTGGCCTGATGTCACAAGTGTGGAAAAGCGCCCTGTGGCGCGTTTTAAGTTGGGGAATTAAGTCCCCTTGAATCCTGAGGGCCCCTGGGGGCCAACTAGCCCACCAGGTGCTTCCAGTAAGCGCCACTGCGCTGCGTTGCAGAGAGGTGGCCCAGGCCATGCCCCTTTTTACACCTCTCTGCAACGCAACTCTGTGGCGCTTACTGGAGGTACCTGGTGGGCTACTTGGACCCCAGGGGCCCTTAGGATTCAAGGGGACTTTATCCCCCAACTTAAAATGGCCATAGGGCGTGTTTGCACACATGTAACCTCAGGCCCCCCCTCCCTACACCAGTGTGCAAACACGCCCCATGGCGCGTTTTAAGAGGTAGTTTTAATCCCCCATCCCTATTATGTACTAGGGAGTTACAGAGGAGGTCATGCTAATCACAGGGGTACCCCAACGCATAGTGTTCCCTAGTGTATGTAGGTGTTTTAACTGTATTCTAAGTGTCTTTTACCATAGCACTGGCTCTAGGCCTGGTTAGTCAGAGTCAGTTACCACCAGTACCCATCTGGAAAAGGTGTGGGCACAGGATGATTTTGCAACAAGGCCTCTTTCTGCTCCTCTGTTGGTTCTTTCTGCACATGTCTTGCTTCTTCCTGCATTTTTCTTCGTCTTTGTGGACTTCTGTTTCTTTCTACATTTCTTTTGCTTCTTTCTGTGCGTTTTGTCTTCTTTCTTCACATGTCCTACTTCATAGTTACAAACTAGCATTTGTAAAACCTTTGAAATTCACTGAAAAAAACCATAGGTTTCAGGCACGTTATAGTTAGAAATTAGCATTTAAAAACCTTTGAAATTCACTGAAAAAACCATAGGTTTCAGGCACGTTATAGTTAGAAATTAGCATTTAAAAAACCTTAGAAATTCACTGTAAAAACCATAGGTTTTAGGAAAGTTATAGTCAGTTGGACATTGCACTCGTACAAAACCCGTGAAATTCCCCCATTATAGTTAGTTCAGCTAACTATAACTCGCGCCCCGCAATGCACTGCTGATGACGTCACATATTACATCACTCATGACATGGTCAGTGACATCACTGATGACATCACTGATGACATCTCAAATGACATCACTGATGACATCACTGATGACATCATCCATGTGACTGTGTGTTTCTGTAAAGTTTAAATATGTTTAATATATATAGAGAAAGGCGTATTGAAGAATGAGTGGGTGTATAAGTGTCTGAATGGATAATTTAGTATGTGCGTGACTGACTATAAGTGAGTGATTAAACGTATCTTTCTGAATGCATGGGTTAGTGACTAAACTGGGTGAATGTCTGTATCCGTCTGTCTGTTGGTGTGTAAGTGGATGCATGGATTTGCGAATAGCTACATGAGTGTCTATATGGGTTATTGATTGGTTCTCTGAGTATCTGTATGGGTGCCTGAGTGTGTGTGTGGGTGGGGTGTGTGTTACTCTGTGCATAGATGTGTGAGTGGGTGATTCACTGGGTGCATGATTTCAAGAGTGCATCTGTGATGGACTGCTTGGCTGGGTGAGGGTGTGTATGGGTGTGTTAGTGAGTGAATGTATATCTCAGTGGTACATGTGCGAGTAACTACATATGTAAAAGGCAGTATATATGCGTGTTAGAGTATTTAAATGGCTATAAGTGAGAGTGTGTGATTGTGAGAGTGGCTGTATGGATGCGTGTGTGCTTGTATCAGTTATTGTATAAGAGCGTAAGAATGTGCTAGTATTTGTATGAGTAAGTGAGCTGGTGTGTGTATTACTGTATAGGTGAGTAAATGGGTGTGTTATTAATTTTGTGCATGACTGACTAGGTGTGTGAGTACCTCTATGGATGAGTGGCAGTGTGTGAGTGTTTATATAGGTGTATGAGTGCATATGATAGTCCTGTACTGAGTGACTGTAAGTATGAGTGACTGTACGGGTGAGTGAGTAGATGTGTGTGTGTAGACCTAAGAATCAGTGAGTGGGTATGTAGTTATTGGTATTGGAGTGTGTATGGTTTTGAGAATGGCAGTCTGTAATTTAGAGTGTGTGTATCAAAAGTTATATTAGGGTGTGAGAAGATGCATGAAATTATCACATGGATGATGTCATCAGTGATGTCATCAGTGATGTAATTTGAGATGTCATCAGTGATGTCATCAGTGATGTCATTGACCATGTCATGAGTGATGTAATATGTGACGTCATCAGCAGTGCATTGTGGGGCACGAGTTATAGTTAGCTGAACTAACTATAACGGGGAATTTCACGGGTTTTGTACGAGTGCAATGTCCAACTAACTATAACTTTCCCTAAAACCTATGGTTTTTTCAGTGAATTTCTAAGGTTTTTTAAATGCTAATTTCTAACTATAATGTGCCTGAAACCTATGGTTTTTTCAGTGAATATATATATATATATTACCTTCTGGCAGTTGCCAGTAGGTAGTTATAGTTAGGACCTCGTTTCTATTCAAATAGCGTTTTTTTCTTTTGCCAATATCTTTGTCGCCGGTTGACGAATCTTCGCAAACTTTTCAAAACTAGTGGGGCGCTCTGATCAGCTCCTGTCTTGAAAGTTTCGGGGTGATTCATGAAGCGGGGGCCGAGAAAAAAGGGGGTCCCAAAATGCATTTTTCCCATGTTAATTTCCATAGGTAACTTTAGACAAAGCTACAGCCCGAACTGCTGAACAGAATTACACCAAATTTGGCAAAAAGGTAGCCCTTGGTTCAGAAAGTGCCCTTTTTTTAAATGGTGTAAATCCGTTTGGTAGTTCCTGAGAAATTAGAAAAATGAAAAATATCGATATCTGAGCACCGAGGAGGGTTCGTGACTCCTCCCGGGGGTCAGGGTAGAAACACCCTGAGCCCCTAGGCATACTCAGGGGGTCCCACAAGGACCCCCAGGAAAACAAAAGCATTTAAAAAAAAAAAAGAAATTGCCCGAATTCGCACTGGGTGCGTGAATCCGGATGACAAAATAAAAAAAAACAAAGCACGGGCTCCCGCGCTTTGTTGTATTTTATCCCCCGGGTGGGCCAGGTCCCGGGGGCATGTCAAATTATGTTGCGGGGTCCCGCTGGGGCCCCCGCAGCCCCAGGGACCGCCACCTCCCCAGGGCTTTATTTATGATGTGCGGGGGCATGCGGCCCCCCAGCCCTGGGGACCGCCACCTCCCCGGGGCATTATGTCAAATGAGGTGGGGGGGCCTTGTGGGACCCCCCAAGCCCTGGGGACCACCACCTCCCCGGGGCATTATGAAATAAGTGTGGGGGGCTCGCAGGCCCCCCAAGCCTCGGGGACTGCCACCTTCCTGGGGCTGTACTAAATAATTTGTACAGAAGTGCAAACGTAGTGGCTGGGTGATTTTATAAGTGCATGAGTACTGGTTGAGTGTTTACATAAGTACAAGAGTAGTGTATGCATGATTGAAAGACTGCAAGTATAGTGCCTGGGTGATTGAAGCACTGAATAGCAAATGCATTGGTGATTGCATGAGTACAGAGGCAACGTCCGGAGAATTAAAGGAGTACATACGTAACACCTGGGTGATAGCATTACTACAGCGGTAATATCTGGGGATTTACATGACTACATAGAAAGTCACTGGGTGATTTTATAAGTGTATGGGTACTTCTTGGGTGATTGCAGTACTACTGAGGTAGTGCCTGAGTGAATAAAGGAGTGCAAAGGTAGTGCCTGGGTGATTATATGACAGCATGAGCACTGGCTGACTGATAACATAAGTACAAGGGTAGTGCCTCCGTGATAGAAGGAATGCAACGTTAGTGCCTAAGTGATTATATAACTACATGAGTACTGGTTACATGATTCAAAGAGCACATGGGTAACACCTTGGGTATTGCATGAGTGCATAGGTACTGCCTGGATGTTTGCATGAGTGCAGGAGTAATGCCTGAGTGATTACAGTAGTGCATATGCAGTGACTGGATCATTGGAAGACTGCATGGGTAGTACTTGGGTGTTTTTATTACTACATGAGTGTTGAGTCAAGCCAAATATAAAGCAGCAGATTATTACATGACTCAACCATAAGTCTCTGCATATTGTTAAAAGCTTGCATACATATGACTCTACGTTTTCAAATCATCATCATATCTAAAAAAGAAATATATACAATATTTCTGGAATATAGAGAAACCTAGAAACTGAGACATGTACTAGATCTGCTTGAGTGATTGCATTACTCCATGCATAGTGCTTGGGTGATTGTATGACTCCAAAGGTAGTCGCTGGGTAATTGCAAGAGAAGATGGAAAGTTACTGGCTAATTCCATGAGTGCACACATAAAGGTTGAGTGCATGGATAAGTGTATAAATAGCACCTGAAGGCATAGATGAGTCACTCAGTATTACCTACGTGAATAGATGAGTTCAACAGTAGCACCTGGGTGATTCTATGACTGCAAGGGTAATACCTGGTTTATTAAATTCGTGCATAAGTACAGCCTGCATGATTACATGACTGCTGGGGTAGTACATATCTACTGCCTGCATGATTCCATGACTACAAGGGTAATATATGGGGGATTTATAGAGTACAGAGGAAGTGAGTGGGTGATTTTATAAGTCCATGAGTACTACCTGGATGATTACAGAAGTACTAAGATACTGCCTGAGTGATTACAGGAGTGCAAAGGTAGTGCCTGGGTGATTTTATAAGTGCATGAGTACTGGCTGAGTGATTACATAAGTACAAGAGTAGTGTAGGCGTGATTGAAAGAGTAAAATGATTTTGCCTAGGTGATTGAAGCACTGTATAGCTAATGCATTGGTGATTGCATGAGTACAGAGGTAACGTCTGGAGAATTTAAGGAGTACATACGTAACACCTGGGTGATAGCATTACTACAGGGGTAATATCTGGGGATTTACATGACTACATAGAAAGTCACTGGGTGATTTTATAAGTGCATGGGTACTTCTTGGGTGATTGCAGTACTACTGAGGTAGTGCCTGAGTGAATAAAGCAGTGCAAAGGTAGTGCCTGGGTGATTATATGACAGCATGAGCACTGGCTGACTGATAACATAAGTACAAGGGTAGTGCCTCCGTGATAGAAGGAATGCAACGTTAGTGCCTAAGTGATTATATAACTACATGAGTACCGGCTATATGATTCAAAGAGCACATGGGTAATACCTTGGGTATTGTATGAGTGCATAGGTACTGCCTGGATGTTTGCATGAGTGCAGGAGTAATGCCTGAGTGATTACAGCAGTGCATATGTAGTGACTGGATCATTGGAAGACTGTATGGGTAGTACGTGGGTGTTTTTATTACTACATGAGTGTTGAGCCTAGCCAAATATAAATCAGAAGACTATTACATGACTCAACCATAAGTCTCTGCATATTGTTAAGAGCTTGCATACATATGTCTCTACATTTTCAAATCATCATCATATCTAAAAAAATATATATGCAATATTTCTGGAATATAGAGAAACCTAGAAACTGAGACATGTAATAGATCTGCTTGAGTGATTGCATTACTCCATGCAGTGCTTGGGTGATTGTATGGCTCCAAAGGTAGTTGCTGGGTAATTGCAAGAGAAGATGGATAGTGACTGGCTAATTCCATGAGGGCACACATAAAGGTTGAGTGCATGGATAAGTGTATAAATAGCACCTGAAGGCATAGATGAGTCACTGAGTATTACCTACGTGAATAGATGAGTGGAACAGTAGCACCTGGGTGATTCTATGACTGCAAGGGTAATACCTGGTTTATTAAATTAGTGCATAGGTACAGCCTGCATAATTACATGGCTGCTGGGGTAGTACATATCTACTGCCTGCATGATTCCATGACTACAAGGGTAATATATGGGAGATTTATGGAGTACAGAGGAAGTGAGTGGGTGATTTTATAAGTCCATGAGTACTGCCTGGGTGATTACAGAAGTACTAAGATACTGCCTGAGTGATTACAGGAGTGCAAAGGTAGTGCCTGGGTGATTTTATAAGTGCATGAGTACTGGCTGAGTGATTACATAACTACAAGAGTAGTGTGTGCGTGATTGAAAGAGTGAAAAGATAGTGCCTGGGTGATTGAAGCACTGTATAGCTAATGCATTGGTGAGTGCATGAGTACAGAGTTAACGTCCGGAGAATTAAAGGAGTACATACGTAACACCTTGGTGATAGCATTACTACAGGGTTAATATCTGGGGATTTACATGACTACATAGAAAGTCACCTGGTGATTTTATAAGTGCATGGGTACTTCTTGGGTGATTGCAGTACTACTGAGGTAGTGCCTGAGTGAATAAAGGAGTGCAAAGGTAGTGCCTGGGTGATTATATAACAGCATGACTACTGGCTGATTGATTAAATAAGTACACGTGTCATGCCTCCGTGATAGAAGGAATGCAACGTTAGTGCCTGAGTGATTATATAAGTACATAAGTAGTGGATACATGATTCAAAGAGTGCATGGGCAATACCTTGGTGATTGCATGAGTGTATAGGTAGTGACTGGATGTTTGCATGAGTGCAGGAGTAATGCCTGAGTGATTAAAGCAGTGCATATGTAGTGACTGGATCATTGGAAGACTGCATGGGTAGTACTTGGGTGTTTTTATTACAACATGAATGTTGAGCCTAGCCTAATATAAAGCAGACGACTATTACATGACTCAACCATAAGTCTCTGCATATTGTTAAAAGCTTGCATACATATGTCCCTACATTTTCAAATCATCATCATCATATCAAAAAGAAATAGATATGCAATATTTCTGGAATATAGTGAAACTTACAACTGAAACATGTAATAGATCTGCCTGAGTGATTGCATAATTCCATCGGTAGTGCTTGGGTGATTGTATGACTCCAAGGGTAGTCGCTGTGTAATTGCAGGAGAAGATGGATAGTGACTGGCTAATTACATGTGTGCACACATAAAGGTTCAGTGCATGGATATGTGTATAAATAGCACCTGAAGGCATAGATGAGTCACTAAGAAGTGCCTAGGTGAATAGATGAGTGCAACAGTAGGGCCTGGGTGATTCTATGACTGCAAGGGTAGTGTGTGGGTTATTACTTGACTGCATAGGTAGACACTGCATGATTCTATGACTGCAGGGGTAGTACATAACTAGTGCCTGGGTGATACCATGACTACAGGAGTAATATCTGGGGCATTACTGGAGTACATAGCAAATGAGTAGGTGATTTTATAAGTGCATGCATACTGGCTAAGTGATTGGAGGAGTGCATAGATCCTGATAAAGTAATTGGAGGAGTGCAAGGGTATTGCCTGGGTGATTGAACCAGTGTATAGCTAATGCATTGATGATTGCATGAGTTCAGAGGTAATATCTGGGGACTACAGGAGTACATAGAAAATGCCTGGGTGAATTTATAAGTGCATCAGTGCTGCCTGGGTGATTAGAGTAATACTGTGGTAGTACCTCAGTGATTGCAAAAATGTAAAGGTAGTTCCTGGGTGATTTTATAAGTGTATAGGCACTGGCTATGTGATTGGAGGAGTGCATAGATCATGGCAGGGTGATTGGAGGAGTGCAAGAGTAGTGCCTGCGTGATTAAACCAATGTATAGCTAACGCATTGATGATTGCATGATTGCAGGAGTAATATCTGGGAGATTATAAGAGTACATAGAAAGTGCCTGGGTGATTTTATAAGTGCATGTGTACTACCTGAGTGATTGGAGTAGTACTGCAGTACTACCTGAGTGATTGGAGGAGTGCAACATGCTGTGTAGTAGCAGAATACTGAAACTGCAGCACAAAAGTCAGGTCTATGACATGGTGTACACTTTTGTACTGCAGCTTCAAAATTCTGTAACTACTCTGGGTGTTGGGAGTACTCAAAATAAAGCATAAAAGCTAAACATGAGTCTGTTACAAATCTCACCATATTCTTGAAACTATACATGCATATATGTCTACCTTTTGAAATCATCATCATATATAACAGAACTAAACAAGTAGACTGAACTTTACATTTCAAAGACACACCTACATTTCTGCAGTGTATTTCAAGTGTACCTTTCCCCAGACTCATAGAAAGTAGCCTAATCAGTAATCCCTTCTGCTAACATGTCTTAAAACTCACTTTTGTGCTGCAGCTTCACCATTCTACGAATATTAGACCTAGTCAAACATAAAGCAGCAACCTACCGATTTCCAGCCGTTCTCCCGCCAGATCCTGTGGCCGCCTTCTCCACTCAGCCCTGCTCCATGGAGTATGTTCCCTTGTTGGCTTTCTAATTGGATTTGTGTATTCCTGAAATCCCGCCATCTTAGTTATGAAGCCCGGGGGTCCATGTCCTGGATCCTCCATCTTGGCGGTTTCGACAGACTCCCTGATCGATTCTCATCGCTGGTCAGCGCCTGGTTTCCACATGACTGACTTTTGCCTTAAGTCAGCCCCCACCTGGGACACCTACACCCCTCTCTTCTTCTTTTGGTCACAGTGAGGCACCCTTCGCCCCCCCCCCCTACGGAACGCTCCATTTCTAAGATGATTCGTCGCAGTGAGGGAGTCCGTCACTGGAAGTTATGTTTTCTGGACCCCCACCGGTTTGTTGACTTACTTCTCTGACTTTTGGTGTCCCCTGAAATTCTATCATTCATGTCCGGTCTGACCCGATCTGTATCCCAATCCCCTTTTCTATTTCCCCCTCCACCATCTATGCTCTATTTGACTGGGTACTATGTTGTTCTATGCTCTAATAACTGATGTAATGTTGTAATCTCCGTTCTTTTTCTTTGTTATGCGACCCTCGAGTAATCTGATGTAACCATGTAACACTGTTCTTGTCTTACCTCATGTAAAGCGCTCTGATACCTCCGGGTCTAGCCAGCGCTATATAAAACTCTTCAAATAAATAAATAAAAATAAAATATCACATGTCTCTACCATAACTCTAACCATATTCCTAAAAGCATGCATGCTTCTAACTATACCTATTGCCAAAAGCATTACACATATTAGAATACATGTGCAAGTAGAAACATAACCATACTCACAAGACCATAAAGGTCTTAAAACTTGACAGACTACACTTAACTTATCAAACACACCTAGATTTATGCGGCAAATTTCAAGTCAACTTTTACACAGACTCTTATACAGTACCATAATCAATAATTCCTCTCCCAACATATCTTAAACATCACTTTTCTACTACTACTGCTTCACTATTCTAGTACTAATCAGGTATAGAGCATAGCTAACAGCAAAGCAACACTTCACTTATCTTTCATGAAAGTCTCCCCATATTTCTAAAACCATGTATGCATATGTCTGTACCTTTTGCTAGCAGCATCATATATAAAAGTAATACACACATAAATGTATACCTCTGTTTTATACATCTATCATCTTCAGACGCATAACATGTACCAAATTATGCGGTATATATGAAATATACCTTTCCACACATCATACAAATTACTCTATTAAATAACACCTCTACAAACATCTCAAACCTCACTTTCGGGCAGTTCCTTTACCATTCTACAACTACTTAAAATGTTACACCAACCCAAATACAAATCAGGAACCCTTCACATGTCTTTACTAAAAGTCTCACCATATTCCTAAAAGCATACATAAATATGTCTGTAGCATAACACTATCCAAACCTTATAAATTCACAGAACAAACTTACAATTTCAAGCAAACACTAAAAATTATGTGGCATATTTCAACTGTACCTCTCTAGAAACTTACAAAAAGAAGCCTAATCACTAATACCTTATGTCAACATCTTTTAAACAACACTATTATGCTGCATCTTAACCATTCCACTACTACTCTTAGTCTTCAGCCTACCACATAAAAAGCAACAAAACCTCTTTGTTATACATCATGCGCCTTCAAATGTATAAGACACATGAAAATACATATACAAGTAGAGACATACTTGAGACAGAAGTCCATGCACACCTTAAAACTTAACAGACTCCACCTCCAATTGTAAAGCAACACCCAAAAGTATGCGGTGTACTACAAATGTACATATCCACACACTAAAACAAACTACACTAATCCTTTTACCAATATACACATATTACTATACAACATCTATTTCAAGCATCATTTAATTACAATAAAACAAACTACAATACACATCTCTACATTTAATAGTTTATTTCAAACATTACAGTTCTTAAATATTTTTTAAAGATTAAAAATAAAGCTATTACATAATACACCTCACAAATGTATAACTCACCTTCCAAATTGATTTGTAGAATTTAAAATATCACAAACTCATAAAAGATTTTCTTATCCACACAATCAATGTAATGCACCACTCTCAGCAAGGTAAAACCAGTAATGGCAAACTTTTCCTCTCTTTCTCCACACACACAGATACATATAAGTAACAAATTACATTGCTTCCTACATTATTTCAAATTATAAAACACCTTTCGATTGGTTACACATATTAACCCTTACCAACTGACTTCTAAAAGTGCCCAAACTGCTTCTAGAATTTTTTGGAGTTGCAACTCCACTATGCACCAACGCGATGGAGCCGCAAATCCATACGGGAGTTCAAAAATGTATTACAAGTAAAAATACCACTATTTTTTAAGAACACACCACTTCTAAACATAGTACTGACTTGGGAAATCTTACTTTAATAACATATCACTTATATATAAATTACAATTCCATATTTTAAAACCACAGATAACAGTCAACCCTTCCCCCATTCTGCTTAATGCCAGTTTCCATAGTAACAGTTCATGGAACATTCAACTGAACTAACAGGTCCCAAGTTCACCATATTTTCAAGTTCAGCACACAATGTTGCAAATGCAAACAGCAGGTGTGGTTGACATTTGCAAAATATGACCTTATCCTATCTACTGTACCTTTCAAACATTTTTTACTGACCAATAACAAACATGCTTTTTAAAGAAAGTAACATGCACCCTATTTTTCAGTGTACAATGTTCTTAAACAGCCAATCAATTCTCTACTTTTTTAAAAACAGCATCTTGTCCACCATTTTAGATATATCTCATTCTACCAACTGACTACCTCAGCTACAGACATCTTTTCATTACTTCCAGACATACCTTCAAGCAGCTTACAGTATGGATTGTTGGACACAGCTATGTTTTCTGGTGCAAAAGGTATGCTGAACGCAGAGGTATTGACAAAGAACTAGCTTTGCAAAATGTGGATACTAAATGGATTGCACAGAGAGGATTAAAGTGGCACCAATTGATACCTTTGGTTAAAACCTTTTTGCATCTCCAACCCACTGACCTCATGATTGTGCACTGTGGTGGCAATGACCTAGGCACATTCACTGGGGTAGGACTGGAAATGCTCATGAAGGATACCTTTGCACAATTGATGTTGCTATTCCCCCAAACTGTCTTTGTATACTCTAATATATGCCAAAGACAGAAATGGAAGTGGTCAACTCAATTCTGTCCACAGATTGAAAAAGCTAGGAAGAATGTCAATAAAGCTGTTTCTGCTTACCTTAGAGACTATAGGATGGTCTCCATCTATAACAACAATATACGTTTTGATATGGATGACATCTACAGAAGTGATGGAGTACACTTCACGGATCACGGGAACAGAGTCTTTCTCAACAACCTAAAGCTCTGCATCCGTACTTACATGTAGCTACAACAAACTCTTAATGAAAACAAGGGCTCTTTTTAGAGTCACCCTATAACACAAAGGTAAATCTTATTCTTATTTAAACATACATACTTTTTTTTAAAAAATTTCAGGATTCGCGAATTCATCGCAAATCTGCAAAAGCATGAATTCAATGCACTACAACACACTTTTCAAGTTTAACTATTAATTTTTAATTTTATATATTTTTAACAACTCTATCAATAGTAATCTTGTCATTAACTTCAATCACACTTCCTCTTTAAAACAACTTCACAAATACAACACTACCTTCTAAATTATGTACCACTAAATTATTTATTTGAGGTGAATTTGCAAATCCTACCCGACGTTACACGGGGGGCCGCGCTGAGAGCCGCGTCGGGGTCGCGACTCCAAAATAGAAAGGAAAAAAAACGCTCTACTTCCATTATTCGGTATTCACCCCGGGGACCCCATCCCCCGGGGCCTGCCAATTTTTTTTATAAAAAAAAAAATGTGAAGGGGAGGCCGTGTTCTTCCCCCTCCTAAGGCCACTACTGGCCCCGGGGAACCCATCCCCTGGGACCGGCCTTCCTATGTTTTAAAAAAAAAAAAAAACTTTTCCCGGGAGCGGGGCCACGTGGCCCCAGGGGCCCCATACCCCAGGGCGGCCCTCAAGTTGGGGACTGTGGGGGAGCCCCAATGCCCCCATGGTCCCTGCTGGCTCCCCGCCTCCTGCGGGAGCCGCCATTGCTTTTGGGCAAGGGGAACTGCTAAACATGCCCAAAAGCAATTCTGCTTTGCTTTGTTGAAGCGAGAGCAGGTTTCCTGCTCTCGCTTCAATGAAGCAAAGCAGTGTTTGTTATGGCAGGGCGGGAGCCGTGCTCCTGCCCTGCCATAGCAAACGGCAAAGTCCCGGGACATTGCAGGAGCCGGCCCTGGGGGTGGCAGTCCCCAGGGCCATTGAGCGCTTGAGGAGGGGGGCCACGTGGCCCCCTCCCAACATTTTCACAACCCCGGGGAGGTGGTGGTCCCCGGGGCTTGGGGGGCCCGAGAGCCCCCCACACAAAAAAAACGAAACCCCGGGGAGGTGGTTGTCCCTGGGGCTTGGGGGGGCCTATGAGGCCCCCGCAAATATTTAATCAAATCGCTTGGGGAGGTGGTGGTCCCCCAGGTTGGGGGGGCCTGCGAGGCCCCCCACAAATTATTAATCAAAGCCCTGGGGAGGTGGCAGTCCCGAGGCTTCAGGGGCCCCGTGAGGCCCCCCAACACAAAAATGTATATGCCCCGGGGAGGTGGTGGTCCCCAGGGCTGCGGGGGGCCGCTTGCCCCCCGCATACCATTATCTATGTCCTGGGGAGGAGGCAGTCCCTGGGGCTGCAGGAGCCCCCACTGGCTCCCGCTAACTCATTTAGCATTGCCCCCGGTACCTAGCCCACCCGGGGGCTTATAGAAAACAAAGCGTGGGAGACCGCGCTTTGTTTTTTAAACATTTTCTCGGCAGGATTCGCACATCCTGCGTGACTTCCGCTGAATAAACAAAAAAAAATTTTTTTTTGGCCCTGGGGGTCCCTGGGGGTCCCTGTGGAACCCCTGACGAGCCCTAGGGGGTCAGGGTGTTTCTACCATGACCCCTTTCCTACATTTACAACCTTTTTCTAACTTTTTCATGAGACTCGGTTCTACCGAGTCACAAAATGGCTGCCAACACACTCTGTTTGGAGTGTTGGCAGCCAATTAGAATGAAGCTCGTGCTCGGGAGGATTCGCGGTTCCTCCTCGGTGCTCAGATATCGATATTTTAATTTTTTGAATTTCTCAGCAACTACTGAATGGATTTACACCATTTAAAAAAAAGAGTGCTTTCTGAACCAAGAGCTACCTTTATGCCAAATTTTGTGTAATTCCGTTCAGCAGTTCGTGCTGTAGCCTGTTCCAAAATTCCTATGGAAATTTATATGGGGATAACGTGTTTTGGGACCCCCCTTTTTTCTCGGCCCTCACTTGACAAATCACCCCCAAACTTTCAACACTGGAGCTGACCGGAGCTGGTCATTAGTTTTGAAAATTTCACGAAGATTCGTCAAACGGCGCCAAAGATATTTGCAAAATAAAAAACGCTTTTTGAATAGAAACAAGTTCCTAACTATAACTACCTACTGGTGACCGGCAGTAGGTAATATATCTATCGCCAGTAGATAGTTATAGTTAGGACCTATTTTCCATAGGAAATCCGCAACATTCTATTTGAAATAACTTTGGCGACGGTTGACGAATCTTCGCGAAATTTTCAAAACTTATGGCCCGCTCTGGTCCGCTCCTATCCTGAAAGTTTCGGGGTGATTTGTCAAGTGGGGGCCGAGAAAAAAGGGGGGTCCCAAAACGTGTTTTCCCCATACAATTTTCCATAGGAACCTTTCATCGCAGCTACAGCCCGAACTGCTAAACGGAATTACACCAAATTTGGCAAAAAGGTAGCCCTTGGTTCAGAGTCGTGCCTTTTGGTTAAATGGTGTAAATCCGTTCAGTAGTTCCTGAGAAATTTGAAAAAGAAAACACATATATATCTGGGCGGAGCCTAACCACACATGTCATCGTGAGATCTGATTGGCTGTCAGCACTTCATCCTGGAATTGCTGGCAGCCATCTTGGGACCAATATAAATGATAGTACCCCATTGAAATGCATTGTAGTGAATCGAAGATTTTGAGGGTTACCAAAAGGAGAACTATAAAGGGTGATAACAGACTTTAGTTACATTAGAATTCATTTGTTGAGAAATTATAATCAATTACATAAGAAAACATAAATTTACATGTGAGAAAACATATCAAAATATAACATTTTTCGACAATTTGTAGAAAATTCATTCTGATTTCTATTCAGTCTACTGATCCAATAACAACCCCCAAATTTTAAGACCCCTTTTCTTCGCTTTCCTACCTTTACACTTGTACAATGCCATTTCCAGGTTATAGACGTGAAAAAATCTAGCATACCATGCCTGGAATGTCGGAGGGTCTTTATCCTTCCATTTTGAAGCTATCATTAGCCGAACCATAGCTGTCACCATAAAACAGAAATAAACTTCAGTCAGTTCCAGCTGTAAAGTTTCGTCATACCCAATTATCAACAAAGTTGAAGTTAAAGGAACCCTTCGACCTATATTTTGCTGCAAAAATGTTTCAATCCCAACTTTTAATACGTTCAATCTGCCACATTCAGAAAACATATGAACCATATCTGCGGGACCATGGCCACATCTTGGGCAATTATTGGTTTCTCTGTGTCCCCATGCCCATAGTTTAGCCGGAGTATAATAAAGCCTAAACAATGTTTTAAAATGTTGAGCCTTAAGGTTAGCTGATAGAAATAACGTATTCGATAATTTCAGAGCTCTACACAGATCCACATCCTGATTATTCAGCTTATTAGCCCAACCACTTTCTATCCTTACTATATCGACTGGATTAGCATCCATCAAAATTGCATATAGATCCTTGACTCGGGGGTGCCCATGAGTTAAGTTCTCTAAAAGCGGAATACAATCCGAATTAGTGAGCTGTGGTACTAACGCCCGAATTGCCTCTCTAATTTGGATGTATTTAAACAGTGTCTTAGGGTCAACCCCGTATCGTTCTTGTAGCTCGCCAAATGACATAACTCCAGTCATATTAACGATATCTCCCATTTTGTTAATTCCTGCCTGTTTCCATGTTCTGCCAAGATTGTCATACAGAGGGGCTAAAATAGAAGATGACCGCCATAAGGACAGGTACCGCTGTATTTTTGGGATTTTTAAATGTTTACCAGATTTTCGCCACACACTCCAGGCTGCAATTAAAGGTTTAAAACGGGTTCTCTTATAGTAATTCCCCTCCAATCGCCTGAGCAATATTCCTGGTGCCACATCTCCAGTAGCTAATTCATAAATAGAGGGCGGGGATTCCCTTTCTAAATCTACTATAGTTACCGCGTCCCAAGTCTTTGGCCTAAATAACATCGTCATTTGCTGCAGCATAATAGCCCAATAATAATATAACAAGTTTGGTACAGCCAGACCCCTCTATCTTGTGGTAAAGTCATTAACTTCAATGATCTTCTTATCTTTTTGTATCCCCATATAAATTGTGAAAACATCCCCTCTGTTTTTTTAAAGATGGCATTCGGAGGTTCAATTGGTATGCTCCGAAATAAATAGAAAATTTTGGGAAACATTGTCATTTTTAAAACATTTGCTCTTCTGATTATGGAAAGGTGTAAATTATCCATTTTCTTTAGATCGCCCCCTATCTTCTTCAACAAAGGTTCTGAGTTAATATCCCAGATTGCCCCAACTTCTGCCGAGATGGTTATTCCTAAGTAAGTGGCGGCCTCGACCCTCCGTGGGTCCTGAAATACCATAGATTTGGAGCAGACTATTTTCGTTTTATCTGTGTTTAAACCATAGCCTGACTGTCTGCCGAATTCCAAGGCTAGAGCTTCAATTCTTCCTATTGCCCCTGATGGATATGGGGTGACAATTGCAATATCGTCAGCGTATGCTAGCACCTTGGTACTGTAACCCCTGACCATCATGGGTTTAATTGCCTCATCACTTAATAATGATCTTATTAAAGGATCTATATATATTGCAAAAAGTATAGGGGAGCAGGGGCATCCTTGCCTTGTACCTCGCCCAATCTTGACCTTTCCCGATTCCTTCCCCATTAGTTGTATTTTGGCATACGATTGTACATAAATAGCTTGAAGGGCGGTTAGTATACGTGGCCCAAACCCCTTAAATTGTAAACACTTCCATAAAAACTCCCATTCTACCTGATCAAACGCTTTTTGCGCATCTAACAATATCAGGGACATACGCTCACCTGTTTCTTCCACAATGTTAAATAATGAGATTACCCGGCGAACATGGTCCACCGTCCCTCTGCCCGGGATGAAGCCATGTTGCCATGGGCTTACTAGGGACGCTATAATATTGGATAGTCTTCGTGCGAGGATTTTGGAATACAGCTTTTCATCAGTATTTATTAGTGATATGGGTCGGTATGAGGCTTGATCTTCTGGAGCCTTTCCCTTTTTTTAGGAAGATGACTATATTAGTCTCCTGCCAGGATTGAGGAGGGATACCCTTTTGCTGTACTGCTAAAAATAAGTCCAGTAGCAGAGGGGCTAATTCTGCCTGTAGTGTTTTATAGATCTCGATTGGTATCCCGTCTGGGCCCGCAGCCTTACCCGAAGCCATCAGCTGGAGTGCCTCGATTACTTCCGTCAATGAAATATCATCCTCTAGCTCCTGGACCAATGGGGGTACACCTTCCGTTCCTTTTATAGGTGCTACGCAGTCCCTAGATTGATACAAATCTTGATAGAATTCAGCGAATATACTGATTATATCTTGGGGCTCAGTAACTATATGGCCATCCTTCCCCCTCATCCTTAGAATATTATTTGCCATCGCCCTTTGTTTTATGCGCAGTGCCAGATGTTTCCCCGTCATCTCCCCATACTCGTAGTTATCTCGCCTGGTAGTTTGAAATTTTGTAGCAATTATACTATTATAAAGCCCATTGATTTTGGCCTTAGCGCTGATGACTTTTAACTCTAGCTGTCCCTGAAGCTCCAGCTGTGCTTGTACTATAGCTAACGTATGTTCTTCCTCATATTTGCTTAGCTCCTTCATAAGTGTGTCTACTACCTCTCTCTGCTTTTTCTATTAAACCCCACAAAGCTAATTATCTCCCCCTAAGACCTGCCTTGAATGCGTCCCAAACATTCTCCCTAGATGTGCTAAATCTATTCATATCGTAGAACTGCCGGGTCCACCCCCTTATATGCTCAATAAATCCTTCAGTTACTAGTAGTTTCCTGTCAAAAGTCCATTTTGTGTGTGTTCTCGTATACCTCGGAACCATGACGTCTAAAACCAGTGGGGAGTGATCCGACAGAATCTTAGGCAATTTCTTAATGTACGCGCCTTCAATAAGAGTGGAAGAAACAAAGAAGTAGTCTAACCTAACATACTTTCTATGAGGGCAAGAGAAATATGTGACCCCTGGATCGTCCGGATTCCTATAAGACCATACATCAATAAGCCCGTGACTATCCACTAGTGCTTTTAAGGCTCTATAAACCCGTGGTTTCCTACCCTGATAACCTCCCTGGGCGGATAGCCTACATCCAGATGGATGTTAAAATCACCACATATAACAAGGGGAGATGGCCATGAAGCGAGTTCCAATTCCAATTCTGACAATATTTCCCCTCATCTAGGTTTGACCCATAAATTGTACATAGTGTAAAACCGCTTGGGATTGAAGCTATTGCCAATCACCCCCATTTATCCGAATACATACGGTTTGAAAGTGGAAGCCGATTAGATATGTGAATTGCCACCCCTCTAGTGTTGGTAGACTGAGATGAGCTGATAGCCTGTGTATACCCTGGTATCGTATTAAGTCCTCTCCTCTGCCAGGGAATATGAGTTTCCTGTTGGCATATAATATCCAGCTCTAGTGCTCGTAGCAGCTCTCCGGCCCTGCCTCTTTTATCCTTGTCGTTCAGCCCACCAACATTTATACTACAAATCTTTAACCTTCCCATCCCTTTTTTGGTCTTGTTTCCTAGGTGTCCCCCTAAATCTTTCCTTTAAATCAGCTCTCCTCCGCGTTTTTCCTTGTGATATCCTGCTATCCTGAAAAAATTTCTTTTTATCCCCCTCCTCCCTGCCCTGTGCTATGAAGCGACAGACCTACCAGGTCTGTGGGTGATGGTGTATGGTGGTGACCTCCCCGTGGTGACAACTAAGCAAAATATGATACTGAAGCTACCCCCTATACTTTACATTTCTTCTCCTCCCCCACCTCCCTCTCTCCTCCTCCCCCTCACCCTCCCACCATTTGAACAATTTACTTATGCAATACAAAAAGAAAGAAGGACTTGCAAAGATAGAGAAGCACGTCAGAATCAGAGTAATATTAAACTGGCCATTATATTACGATTCATTTCAGTCCTGTGCACTCCTGGTGGTGAGAAAGAGGAATAAAGAAAAAAAACATCAGAGGGGAAAGAGAGGAGAGAGAAGAGACAAGGAAGGAAGAGCAGAAGGGGCAAAGAGAAGGGAATCGAACAGAGGTCATCTTCCCCCCGCGATCAAATACTCCTTGGCCTTTATCTCCGACGTGAAGAAGCTAGTCTGATCCTTCCAGACTACCTTCAATCTTGCTGGATTCAAGAGGAACGCCTGCGCACCCTTATCCTGAAACTGGGTGATCATTTGGCGCAATCGCCATCGTCGTTCCACTGTAATGTGACAAAAATCCGGCCTTGTAAAAAAGAGAATCCATCAGTGGAGCGTTGAGCTTCTGGTCTGGCCTTCTCGAACACATTCTGTCTGAGTAAATAATTGCCAAAATAAACCAAGAATGCCCGTGGTT
Organism: Calotriton arnoldi; assembly: GCA_963921515.1. NCBI lineage: Eukaryota > Metazoa > Chordata > Amphibia > Caudata > Salamandridae > Calotriton > Calotriton arnoldi. Next base: position 1,774 of record CAWUFW010021742.1, on the reverse strand, counting down.
TGGTGTCTGGCTGCACTGGCTGCCTTATATTGAAAGGTACACGATGTGCTCTTTGAATCTCTTGGGGCCAATTCCACCCCTCCAATTCAGGAAAGGATTTCTGCAGTAGCTGTACCATGAATGAACGTGCGTCTGACCCTTCTTTGCCTTCTGGAATGCCAAGGAAGCGCAAATTGTTCCTTCTCTGACGATTTTCACTCTCCTCTAGCTTCCATTGAATGTCAATAAGTTGCGCCTCATGTGCCTCTACTTGCCCTTTTGAGCCAGCTACGTCCATCTCCAGTGAAGTGGTTCGTGATTCTATATCTGACATGCGGTCGCTGATGTCGTTACAAGTCCGAGCAATTTTCCTGACCGCTCCTTGCAGCTTCCGAGCAGCATTCTGCGATCTTTTACTATCTGCTCTGGCCTCTTCTCGTTGTGCGATTACACACTGCAAGATGGATTCCAGTGTGGGAGATGCTGCGATAGAGCCGTCTCTAGTGGGCTGATTGCTGTCTCCCACCAAGTGATCTCCAAGCGAGTAGTCCCACCTCAGGTCTCTTTGTCTTGCGGTTTCGGCTCTCCCCACTCTGGAGTGCGATTTCCGGATATTGGTGATAGTCCCCGGGCCGCTAATGCCAGTGCTGGGTGCGCTGTCCTCCCCACTGGATTCTAGGTTGGATTCGGTATCTGTACCTAAGCCCGACCACGTAGCATCTGAGAGTGAAAAAAAGTCATTTGTTTCAGAATCAATATCCTTCTCTCTACCAGCCCTGGGCGCCCTAAAACTCCTCAAAGATTCTACACGGTTTTTTGACTTCGCCCTTAACTCTGGCACAGTCATATGATTGGGAGCCTTTTCCACACCTTTCTGAATTGAGCTTTGATTCAGGGGCTATCCTTTTCCACCAACTGTTGTTCTGTGACCCCCGTGTATTGGTCACTAATTGTTACTTCCACCTCCCCTGGGATGTCATTCAGGGTCTCTACAATGTGGGCTGTCGGTGCTGTTACCGCAATCCCGGTTAAATGGGACTCCCCCCACTGAGGTACCTGCTCAACATCACTCTCATTTTGCTCCTCATTTTGTGAGAAGACAGTCTCGCCCATTTCACTGGTTTCACCAGTTTCCCCAGCCAGAGCCTTCCTCTGATCCCCCGACCCATCAGTGCCCATGGGTGGCTTACCCAACAGTCTCCTGCTCTGTCCTCTCTCCTCCGTCGGAATTTCTGCCCGTTCGTGTATCTTCTCGCTCGCCTGAGCTGCCGAGCTGCTCCTGAGCATTTCGATGACAGATACCGTGGTTCGAGGCGGCTGGGGCTGTACGCCCCTCCCCTTCCCATCTGGAAGAGTTTCCATCCGGGTCTTCTGCTTCCGTCCAGGCGCTGCGGCGGGAACAGGGGCGGGTGCCGATCCTGCCTCCTCTGAATTTCCCTGCGGAGAGTCCCATGCCCCGACCTGCTGTGCTGCACCTCTACCCCTTGATCCAGACTTGGGACCCATCTCACTAGGGCCAGTCTTGTTTCCGATATCCGGATCAGCCCTGAAGGAGTGGGAGAGCGCCTGCTCAAATCACTTGCAGCCTACGATCAGATGCTCCGCGATCTCCGCCGGCTCCAAGACCCAGCGCATCAATCCTGGTAAGGCGTCAGAAGGCTCGGCCCTGTCCCATCCCCCGCTGCTTTCTGTCTGGGGGTATTCCTGAAGGTATTCCATACTGGTTTCTCTTTTTAAAGCTCCTGCTTCATTCCCGGACTATATCCAGCCGTCACCTCGGGGGCCACCACCTCCG
>CAWUFW010021741.1:0-112902 GCA_963921515.1 Calotriton arnoldi | reverse complement strand
GTGCGGAAAATGCATTTTTCCGCCCGCGAGCAGCGGGAATCACGTCCGCCATATTAGAATGGCCAAACATAGACCATTTCCCGTCCGCTGCCGTGCGACGCGAACCGCCATCAAAGTGCGCCCGCAAGCGCGGCGGTGGGAGCCAATGGAGACACACCACCGTGCGGAATGACGTCCGCTCCGCTCCACAAATTAGGATGCTCCAAAAACAAGTCGCACCGCAGCGGAGAAACCGGCCAATCCTACACGGCGGAAACTCGACAGCGGAGCGCGAAACCAGAGACCCGGCCCACAGCGCCCGGACACGACCGCCATGGACCCAGCACTCCACGTTTTCCCGGTGCTGTACCTGATACATCACCAGCAAATCATGGACCGTCGCGGACGCCGCCGCAGGTACGCAATAACACAACCCCACACACAACCACAAAACACAAACCATGGACTGGCACAGGGTCCCTAACCACATCAGATACCCTGGTGGGGATAGGAACACATCCCCAAGTGCACACACACATGACCCACCTGCCACCAATACACCCCTCCGCATCCAGGTCACACATCGACCGCGATCGTGCGGCAATGTCACGGCCACGTCACCGCAGCGGTGAAGACAAGGGAATACATGCGCACAATGCAGAAGGCCGGGCCAGCACCAGGCATGGGCAGGGCACAAAGACCACAGGGCCACTACTCCACCCTCACACACTAGCCCCCCACTGAAGGGACATGCCATGTGCCACACCTGTGCCCCCCATGCACAACAACAAGCCAGGTGACACCACACCCTGCACCACACACAAAACAAATAGGGACACAGCCACAGCAGGAGTGGCTGCACAGGAACACACAGCACAGAAGCACAGGGCCAGGGCTACACACACACACCACAACAACACCACACCAATGGCAAGTAAACTCAGTACAAGCATCAAATGGACACATACAAGGAACAAACATCTCACTGGACACACAGCCTGCCAAGTCACACACACATACCCCACACTGACACACAGACACATACACACACCACATGCCACCAGCAATGGAGCACACAAAACAGGAAAGCCAAAGTGAGGTGCACACAAATGGAAGGCCAAGGAGACAACCACCAAGCATGTGTACAGCACATGCAAGACAAGGAACATAGAACAACACCCCCAGCCCACCTAATCACACATTGCTTGCATAGTGATTGAAGTCAAACCACAGACAGCACAGTGCAACAACCCAAGGAAACAGCAAGGCAACACATGTAGAGGCACAAGGATGAAATGAAGGCCCTGAAGTCAAACTGTGAACAGCCACACATATGTATACAAATACTTCACAGGAATACTCCAGCAGCACAACACACAGGGCCCATTGACACACTCCATGACTGTCAAACACTAGTAGGAATCCACACACATACCCCCTCACATCTGCAGTACACAACACCAGTGTCAAACAAACAGAAGGGTGGCAATAATGTCCAGGCAATACACAGACAAACAGTCACACTCCCTGGGGGTAGCCACAAACATCACATACACACAGGGATGCCAGAACCAATGTCTGCACAAAAACAACAGACAAACACATAACCCAACAGACCCACACACAGAACCACAACAAGAACAGACATGCCCTGTGCAGCAAAAATGTGGAAAGGCAATGGGAGCACAGACACAACAGGAGTGCACAACCCCATCAGTCAGGAACAATGCACACACAACATACCACAACACAGACAAGAAGTGTACCATCACAGATAAACACAGCCACTGCAAACAAACAACAGATGCACAGCCAAAAAAAGAACACATAGCAAACACAGCAGGACATAAGTGGATGCATACCAGCCAATGACAAGGCAACATACCCCCACAGCACTGCATGCACAACAAGCAGTGTCTGAACAACAAGCATACCAGCCACACACAGAAATGAGTGACACAACATGAACCCACACAACACCAATCAGCACAGCACAAAGACAACATCACACACAGGAAGTGAAGCAGTACCACAGCAAACACACATACATGATGAGCCTGGCCAGCATGCCTGCAATCCTCTGGACAGAATCCCATACTGAGCTGGCAGTGCACCACAACTTGACATGTGTACAACACAGCCAACATGAACAAACAATGACAACTGCATCACACCTCAAATCTAATACATTGCCCACACAAGTATCAGGGTCAGGAAAAACTGAAGTCCCTCACCCCTGCAAAAAATAGAGTAAGTGAGTAAAGAAATTGGCAAGGTTGAAGTGGCACACACAGCATGTGGCACAGTAAACCATATACACACAGCAAAAGAACTTTATTCAGTAAGGACACTGACAAAACAGACAACAGGAGCAACTGTCTTTATTCACAAAATGCACAGATAGGCAACAAGAGTAGATAATAGCAAGGCACAAAATGCAGGGCATGTCCATGAGAAGCTGCACAGGCAGGGGCAAAACAGCAAGGCCAGTGGCCAGTCCAAGGTGCAGAGCATGTCCATGAGAAGCTGCACAGGCAGGGGCAAAACAGCAAGGCCAGTGGCCAGTCCAAGGTGCAGAGCATGTCCATGAGAAGCTGCACAGGCAGGGGCAAACAGCAGTGAACGAAGGCCAGTGGGCAGGACAAAGTGCAGAGTGATGTCCATGAGAAGCTGCACAGGCAGGGGCAAAACAGCAGTGAACGGCAAGGCCAGTGGGCAGGACAAAGTGCAGAGTGAGTCCATGAGAAGCTGCACAGGCAGGGGGCACACAGCAGTGAACGGCAAGGCCAGTGGGCAGGACAAAGTGCAGAGTGAGTCCATGAGAAGCTGCACAGGCAGGGGGCACACAGCAGTGAACGGCAAGGCCAGTGGGCAGGACAAAGTGCAGAGTGAGTCCATGAGAAGCTGCACAGGCAGGGGGCACACAGCAGTGAACAGCAAGGCCAGTGGGCAGGACAAAGTGCAGGGCATGTCCATGAGAAGCTGCACAGGCAGGGGGCACACAGCAGTGAACAGCAAGGCCAGTGGGCAGGACAAAGTGCAGAGTGAGTCCATGAGAAGCTGCACAGGCAGGGGGCACACAGCAGTGAACGGCAAGGCCAGTGGGCAGGACAAAGTGCAGGGCGATGTCCATGAGAAGCTGCACAGGCAGGGGGCACACAGCAGTGAACAGCAAGGCCAGTGGGCAGGACAAAGTGCAGAGTGAGTCCATGAGAAGATGCACAGGGAATGTGTGCAACTGTACCCAAACCATGGTCAGCAACACTGTCTGGGGTGTCACGATGTGCAGCACAGGCCATGCTGTGTGAGAGACAGGCGTGTGAGGTCTACCAACACTCAGACTTGGCTGTCAGTCGTACTGGGAGCTGGCTGTGTGTCGGGCCCAGTTGGAGCACTTGACTGGGGAGAGGGAGGCACAGCTGAGGTATACCTATCAGTGTTTTGGCAAAACGGAGGGCTGCTTGGACCAGGTGGCATAGTGGCACGTGGAGGTGGAGTCATGCAGACATGAGACACAGTGTGGATGGGAGATTGTGGAGGGGTGCCTTTCCACTTCTTGGGGAGTCGCAATGGCTTCACTGTTTTGGGAACAATGGGAAGTGGCGTGGACACATCAGGCTCACTCAACACCAAGGCTGCAGCAGGTGCAGATGCTGGACCTCCCTCTGGTGACGTGCTTGAACCTGCGCAATGCTTTGCATGGCCCTGGCTTTGCCCCTCCATCCCCTGCCTACCAGGTGGTCCCCCACAGTGCCCTCCATTCCCTGCTTCACTGGGCTTGCTATGGGAGTCGAGGTAGTGGGTGAATCAGACTTGCAGCCCTTCTTATGCCTACCCTTGGCACTCACCACCTTCTCAGTGGGCATGGAAATTGTATGTTTGGTTTTGGGAGACGCTTTCGGGACAGGAGAGTCCTTGGCTGGGGATGTCCCTGAGGCACGTGACCCTGACGCCTGCTTCTTGGCTCTTTGTCCCCTGGTGTTGCCTGATGGGCTCTTGTCTGTGTGCACTGGGGTGGCTTTGGTCATCTGTGGGGATGGTGTCTGCGGCCTGGACCGCTTGGGCTTCTGCTGCTGCTGTGTGCTACGTGTGCCGTATCGTGACTTAGAGGTCTGTGGAGCGTGGTCACTGTCGTCCGACGTGGCCACTGGCATGGGTGTGGACAAAGGGACTGTCGCTGGACTCCCAGATTGTGCCAGTTGAAGGGCTGATGTCACTGCAGTGGACAATGACTGGACAGTCCGGTGCAGCCCACCCACGTCTGAATGTATGCCCTCAATGAATGCAACCACCTGAGCCAATTTACTGTCGTGGTCCATGAATGCATTGAGGAGAGCTGTCTGGCCTACACACAGCTGGCGCAAAAGGTCCACAGACTCAGCACTGATGGCAGCAGGGGGACCGGGGCAGGGGCTGCGGTGCCGGGGGTGAAGGACACCCTTCCCCTCTTAGCGGTGCGAACACGGGCAGCACCAGAGGAAGTGGCTGGGAGGGTGGGCACTGCACGCTGTGTGGTGGAAGATGATGCAGAGTCCCCGTTCCCTGTGCCCGCCAACATGTCTGCGTCACCGCTGGCATCAGATGACGTACTACTTTGCGTCTCGGGCTGTGATTCCTCCAGCAGACTCCTGTCCCCCTCCGAGGCGCTGGTCACATCTGTCTCACAGGGCTCCTCTGCAGCTGTTGTGCTGGTTTCCCCACCACTGGTGTCCGTCCCATGTTCCTCCGTGACCACGGGAGATGCTGCATGAGAGAGAGAGATGTAGGGTCAGTGCAGTGGCAGCAACAGAACAAACATATGCATTACAGACAACCATTAAGATGTCTAGATCTACATGTTGCAACGCCACCCTGTGCAATTACATCGCTCAAACCCACCTCTGTCATCACAACAGTGCGTGTGCACTATCAAACCGGGACAAAGTGAGCAATGTGATGACCACACAGCACAACATCCTGCATGTGGCTCCGTTACAACTGCAACACAGATAGCTCATACCTGTCTCACACCACCCACAATGCCATTTAAATGCCCCATACCCGTTTCCCAGTGTTAAGTACAGGTAGGACACATGCATGACATCTGCACCCAGCACCGGCACAAGCTGACACTCACAGGCCACTGCATCACACTACCAACATCACATTGCCCAGCGCTGGCACATGCTGTGCACACATGCAGCCACACACAGCCATAGTCACCCTTCCCAGTACACTCACCCCTAATTGCCTGCCGATGCTCCTTCAATCGTGCATCCAGCTCAGGGTGAGTCACGGCCAAGATGCGGCACATTAGTGGTGTCATGCTGCGCCGTGCCATCCGGCCAGTGCGAGGGATCCGCCCCAGTGTCATCTCCGCAACGTTCTTTGCCAGCCGTGAGATGTCGTCCCACCTCTTGTGGCAGTGGGTGCGCCGTCGGTTTGATACTCCCAGAGCACGCACCTTGTTCGCAATGCCCCTCCACACGGCCTTACGCTGGTGCACCTTGAGCTGCAGGCATGGGAGACAAGAGGGGGCAAACATCAGTGACACAGTGTCATGTGACCAAATCACTCAGGACAGTAGCATGATACAGATTAATCACAAATCCACATATCTCACATGCAGAGACAGAAATGCTTTTCACATGGTACATCTGCATGTGAGAATCACACGTAAATGCATGCATGTATAAGGTGGGACACAATACTTGCACATCTCATGTACTAGCAGGATGCCAGCACAGAAGAGCATGTGTACTCTGCCCACATCTACTAACCATTTTTAGGTAGAGCAAGACATACGTCACAAAACAACATGTGTATGTGGCGAGACCCACTGTATCCGACAATGCGCAGGCGTCAACGAACATGCACTGTGAGTAGCCCACTGTGTCATGTATATCACATTGAGGGACATGATCTCACAAACCCACCTCCTTTCTCACAGTGCAAGTCGTGTGCAATCTACAGGGTTGACCAGGCACATTGATGGGGAGTCAAATTTGAAAATGAACATGTTACACTCTGTACAGTCAGTGATGTGTTCTTGTTGGATTGGGCGGTGACTGTGCAGGCCAGGTGGGCTCACACTGAGATGGACAACAGGGAAATGCAAAGACATGCACACTAGCAATGCCTGGCCTGAATCCTCCATTACCAACTTGCTGCTTCACTGTATGGCTGACAAGACAAGACATGTCCCTCAAATCTTGATGTGCAGGCAGGGAGACTTGAGGAGTAGGGTACACACCCCTTCACCCAATGGAATGCAAGTTAGACAATGCATGACACAAACCCACACTCACATGCACATGCTGCATCAGACCGACTACATGTGTGCCCCCTGCACTCTCACACCCACTGTGGAAGACTTACCACGACATTTGGGGCACCATATAGCCTTGGGTACTGTGTGAGCACCTCGTCCACCAGGACCTCAAGCTCCTCGCCGGTGAAGGGACTGGCACGGATCTTCTCTGTCCTTGACATCACTGTTGGTTAGAGACAGCAGCGGCAGCAGCAGGTGAGGGTCTCAGGCAGCAGTCCCTGGAGGCAGCAGCAGGTGAGGGTCTCAGGCAGCAGTCCCTGGAGGCAGCAGCAGGTGAGGGTCTCAGGCAGCAGTCCCTGGAGGCAGCAGCAGGTGAGGGTCTCAGGCAGCAGTCCCTGGAGGCAGCAGCAGGTGAGGGTCTCAGGCAGCAGTCCCTGGAGGCAGCAGCAGGTGAGGGTCTCAGGCAGCAGGCTCTGTGAGCAGTGGAAATTCTGGGCACTCTCCCACACATATATAGCCCCCTGGTGTCGTTCCAGTAGTCCTGGGCTGCTGCAATTGGTCTACCAGGTCAGCCTTTACAAATGCATCCAATGACTGGCACCGCGGTGGTGTAGCACGCCTACCGCTATTTTCAAAATTGCATCGAGCTTCCGCGATCGCGGAGCCCATTGGCTGTAATGGCATGGACCATGGCGGTGACACACCGCAGGGGCCAGGCGGGCGCTACCGCGGTATTGCATCTTTTGATTGCATCCAATGACCGGCACCGCGGTGGTGTAGCACGCCTACCGCTATTTTCAAAATTGCATCGAGCTTCCGCGATCGCGGAGCCCATTGGCTGTAATGGCATGGACCATGGCGGTGACACACCGCAGGGGCCAGGCGGGCGCTACCGCGGTATTGCATCTTTTGATTGCATCCAATGACCGGCACCGCGGTGGTGTAGCACGCCTACCGCTATTTTCAAAATTGCATCGAGCTTCCGCGATCGCGGAGCCCATTGGCTGTAATGGCATGGACCATGGCGGGGACACACCGCTGGTGCCAGGCGGTAGTTTCCGCAATTTGGGTGCCATAGACACACATGAGGCACCGCCATTTGGGTGGCGGAGCATGCCAACCGCCATTTGGCCATGTCTCTGGGGCTATCAGTACCGCACCTGTGCATTGGGGTGTGTTGCACACACACCGCTGGTGCCAGGCGGTAGTGTCCGCAATTTGGGTGCCATAGACACACATGAGGCACCGCCATTTGGGTGGCGGAGCATGCCAACCGCCATTTGGCCATGTCTCTGGGGCTATCAGTACCGCACCTGTGCATTGGGGTGTGTTGCACACACACCGCTGGTGCCAGGCGGTAGTTTCCGCAATTTGGGTGCCATAGACACACATGAGGCACCGCCATTTGGGTGGCGGAGCATGCCAACCGCCATTTGGCCATGTCTCTGGGGCTATCAGTACCGCACCTGTGCATTGGGGTGTGTTGCACACACACCGCTGGTGCCAGGCGGTACTTTCCGCAATTTGGGTGCCATAGACACACATGAGGCACCGCCATTTGGGTGGCGGAGCATGCCAACCGCCATTTGGCCATGTCTCTGGGGCTATCAGTACCGCACCTGTGCATTGGGGTGTGTTGCACACACACCGCTGGTGCCAGGCGGTACTTTCCGCAATTTGGGTGCCATAGACACACATGAGGCACCGCCATTTGGGTGGCGGAGCATGCCAACCGCCATTTGGGCATCACTTGTCTCTCAGTACCGCACCTACAGTACACTACACTACACTACACTACAGGACAGTGTTGGTATGGACAATACAATGTGCACACATGTCAATGTGTTGATGTGCATTGTCAATCACAGCATTTGTTTCCACAATTGATGATGTTTGTTTTAGCATGTCCTCTCATGTTAGATCATGCACACACTCGTCATTGATGCTCAGACTGTGGTCATTGTGTTGTTGAGGTGTGCCAGGTTCAATTGACGCCTGAATGTGTGTCATGTACAGCAGCTAGGTAGGATACCGTGGGGTTGCCTTGTCACACATGTGCAGGATGACAGACTCCCAGGCGTGCCCATGGGGAATGTGGCCATATCCCAATGTCCATTCACTTTGACCGAGCTGTTGTTTGGGGGACTTGCTGTGTTTAATCTGACAAGTGTGTGATTTGTGTAGTTGAAGGGGTCCCTACATGTCAGCTGGTCTGTGACTCAATTCATATGACATTCTTTGTTGCCGTTGTGTCAGCCATGATGTGAGATGCTGTGCACATCCCATGATATATTGCATTACAATGTGTCCACTCTCATCTCAACTAGGAGGAGTGCATCGTCACTTGACAGTGCTGGCAGACATGGAGGATGAGGCGATCATCCGGAAATGCCGTCTGGATAGAGCCACCCTCAAGACCCTTTGTGATTTGTTGGAGCCCCACCTGCAGCCTCGCCGAACATATCCAACAGCTTTCACCCCAACGTATAAGGTGATGGTGGCACTGCATTTTTTTGCGACTGGATCATTCCAGAACACGGTGGCCGAGGCAGGTGGGATGTCACAACCCATGTTCAGCATGGTGCTGCAGGATGTTCTGTCCGCCATGATGATCTACAAGGACAGATACATCCATTTCCCCAGGGGGCAGAATTGGCAGCTGTAAAGGGAGATTTCTATCCCCTTGGACACATCCCCCATGTAGTTGGTGCCATTGATTGCACCCATGTTGGGCTAGTGCCACCACAGGTCCGTGAGCACATCTACAGGAATCGTAAACATTACCACTCCATAAATGTCCAAGTGGTATGCCTGGCAGATATGATCATCTCCCACGGTGTGCAAAATTTCCAGGCTCGGCCCATGACTCATACATCCTGCGTAGCAGCATTGTACCCCAGCTGATGGGTTAAACCAGCTGATGGCCAATCTGCTTCCTGAGCGTGCATGGATTGTGGGTGAGTATGCCTAGTCATTTGGCGTGCTGTGTGTGTGACCTGCTGTCCTCTGCATCTGCAACATTGCAATGTTTCTTTGTGTGTCACACATAGGTGACTCTGCATATCCCAACCGTCCTTGGTTGCTGAGCCCACTGCGGAACCCCAGGACACCAGCTGATGTCCGCTACAATGATGCCCATGGGAGGACACGTCGTGTGGTGGAGCGTACCTTTGGACTGCTGAAGTCACGTTTCCGCTGCCTGGACAAGACCGGAGGGGCACTGATGTACTCGCCCAGGAAGGTGTGTCAGATTGTAGTGGCATGCTGCATGCTCCACAACCTAGCCATTCGCAAGGAGATTCCCCTGCTCCTGGATGCTGATGAGCAGCCAAGGCCCCCGCCTGCAAACCAACCCGTGTCCAGTGATGATGACAGTGGAGAGGAGGAAGGTGTTGATCTGCGTCAACAGCTCATCACCCGCTACTTCACTTGAAGGTGGGTGACAATGTACAACGTACCCATTGTCTGATGATGTTGCTGTTGTTGTGAGGGTGTAAGTGAGATTTGTGACAGCAGCCAGTTGTAGACTCAGTGTTTGCTGTCAATGTTGATGGGACAGTTCATTTCTGAACATCTACAGGATGTGTATGTTGGCACTTGTTGCCCATTGTTATGTGTGCATGTGGGTTGTTCTTGTTGTGAAGTGTTGTGTGATGTCTGTGATGCCACACCCAGACTAGTGAATGTTGTTCTGTTGTGTTTTCCTAGGTGCCTTTGACCTCTCCTTGCCTACATACACTCCGTCCCCTGGTACATTGTATTCCTGTTGAAAATTGTACATCCTGGAATAAAGACGGTGCAGGTACAACAACGTGTGTGTAAGGATTTGTTTATTTACAAAGGTGACATGTGAGGGGGCTACATTGACAGTGAGGTGATTAGTGGAGCAGTGAGTTGACATTCATGGTAAATGAGATAATCGAGTGGTCACCACATAGGTGTGGTGACCCAGTCCAACAGACAGATGCCATTCACAAGGCAGTGTGGGGAAGGACAGTCCAAAAAGTCAATGCAGTGGTGCAGAGGGTTGCCATCATGGCTGGCTGCGTGACTGGCGTTTGGCAGGTGCTTTGCCAACAAGATACTCCCAGGGTTTTCTTCGGACGGCCCCTTTTCCGTTTGGCAGGGGGCCTCTGCTATAGGGCCAGTGGGGTCTGAGGACTCACCACTCTCTGTGGCCGCAGGGGAGGATGGTGAACTGTCATCCTGCGGACCACCAGTGGGAGGGGGAGGTGTTGTTTGTGGCGCAGGCCTGTGCCTCAGTACCGCCACTAGTTGGCCCAAGAGGTCCACAATTTGTCCCATGCGGGTGTCCATGGACCTCATCAGCAGGAGGAGCTCACGTGAATCTTGTTCGGACTGGGCCGTTTGTCCCTGGGCCCGTTCATATGCCCCAAGGACTCTGTGGATGTGGTCCAGGGATTCGGTCCCAGGCTGTGTTCGTGTGTGGGTGACCCTGCCCCTCCCACCTGCTCTGCTGCCACGGACCGGTTGCCTCTCCACTGTCGGACCACACATCCTCTCCCTGCCCTCCTCAGTTGCTGGGGTGGGGTGGTCATCCTGTGGGACAGGGAGGGTGTTGCAGGCAGCACTGGTGGTTGTGGTTGTGGTGGTGGTGGAGGACACACCGGACGTAACAGCAGGGGCCTGCAGATTGGTTGTTGTAGCTGCAGGTGTGGTGGGGGGACGATGGGGTCCTGGGACCTGTTGCGCCCTGGAACACCAGATGGCCCGGCCTCAGTCTCCTCGTCCGAAGATTCCTGGAAGTCAACATCCGAGAGTCGATGTTCCGGGGGGGTGGGGTAGACTGGCCCTGCAGGTTGCTGGTGTCGTCCTCTGCAGTCAATTCTTGGTCACCTGTGGATCAGATGGGAAATGGTCATTGGGGTGCACCACGTAAGATTTGTGTTAGCTGTGTGTCATTCACTGTTAGTACACTACACAGTTGACTGATCATCACATTGTTTCCTATGTGCACTACTGTGCCTCCTGACATGCTGCGGTGGTACATGCATTTCTTGTCCATGGTGTGAGGTGTCAATATGTACCATGCGCCACGTGCATGATTTGTGATTACAGGGACATGTTGACATCTAGGGCCTTGCGCTAAATATGATTTTTGTGCGGACTGTATGTGGATTTTCATGACCTGTCAGCCGTCACATCTGGGCATGTCCTGGCCATTGTCATCTCCTGCATACCTTTGTCTTGTCATGTGCATATCTGGATTGGTACCACATAACATGCTTTCTTACTGTTCATATGGTCGTTGTTACTCTGGCCCCATGGCACTGAACCTGTCATTCATTGCTGTGCATGATTGTTCCCAGTCTTTCCTCTACATGTGCATTGGTGTGTCACACTTTGGTTGCTGTGACAGTTTCCTTTGCTTAGCTGTGTGCACACTGTGCGTGGCAATATGATCGGTGTGCATATTTGTACATTGAGAGGACTGGTGTTGTCATATGGCACCATTCTTTTTGTGTCAAATGGCTAGGTGCACGTACTGCCTACTTGCCTGTTGTGTGTTAGCATTTGTGTTTGTTTTGTGACACATCTGTGTGTGCGTGGTGGAGGCTTGCATCCTGCTCAGTGGTGGCACAAGACAGAATAATATGTCTGGCTAGCTGTTTGTTTATTTGGAGTGATCCATTATATGCCACATGCATCTGGGTGGGGTGGGGGAGTGCCCCATCCTGCTGAGGTGTGGGACAGGGGGCATGGTGGGAGTAGTAGTACAGGCCTCCCTCCCACATACAGCCCTCCATGACAAGATGGCTACCTACCTGTAAGTTTGTTTGTTGGGGATGTAATGGCTGACACATGCTTCTGGGTGGGGTGGGGAGTGCCCCATCCTGCTGAGGTGTGGGACAGGGGGCATGGTGGGAGTAGTAGTACAGGCCTCCACTCCCACATACAGCCCTCCATGGCAAGATGGCTACCTACCTGTAAGTTTGTTTGTTGGGGATGTAATGGCTGACACATGCTTCTGGGTGGGGGAGTGCTCCATCCTGCTGAGGTGTGGGACAGGGGGCATGGTGGGAGTAGTAGTACAGGCCTCCACTCCCAAACAGCCCTCCATGACAAGATGGCTACCTACCTGTAAGTTTGTTTGTTGGGGATGTAATGGCTGACACATGCTTCTGGGTGGGTGGGGGAGTGCCCCATCCTGCTGAGGTGTGGGACAGGGGGCATGGTGGGAGTAGTAGTACAGGCCTCCACCCCAAACAGCCCTCCATGGCAAGATGGCTACCTACCTGTAAGTTTGTTTGTTGGGGATGTAATGGCTGACACATGCTTCTGGGTGGGGGGGAGTGCCCCATCCTGCTGAGGTGTGGGACAGGGGGCATGGTGGGAGTAGTAGTACAGGCCTCCCTCCCACATACAGCCCTCCATGACAAGATGGCTACCTACCTGTAAGTTTGTTTGTTGGGGATGTAATGGCTGACACATGCTTCTGGGTGGGGGAGTGCCCCATCCTGCTGAGGTGTGGGACAGGGGGCATGGTGGGAGTAGTAGTACAGGCCTCCACTCCCAAACAGCCCTCCATGGCAAGATGGCTACCTACCTGTAAGTTTGTTTGTTGGGGATGTAATGGCTGACACATGCTTCTGGGTGGGGTGGGGGAGTGCCCCATCCTGCTGAGGTGTGGGACAGGGGGCATGGTGGGAGTAGTAGTACAGGCCTCCCTCCCACATACAGCCCTCCATGGCAAGATGGCTACCTACCTGTAAGTTTGTTTGTTGGGGATGTAATGGCTGACACATGCTTCTGGGTGGGGGAGTGCTCACATCCTGCTGAGGTGTGGGACAGGGGGCATGGTGGGAGTAGTAGTACAGGCCTCCCTCCCACATACAGCCCTCCATGACACGATGGCTACCTACCTGTAAGTTTGTTTGTTGGGGATGTAATGGCTGACACATGCTTCTGGGTGGGGTGTGGGGAGTGCCCCATCCTGCTGAGGTGTGGGACAGGGGCATGGTGGGAGTAGTAGTACAGGCCTCCACCCCAAACAGCCCTCCATGGCAAGATGGCTACCTACCTGTAAGTTTGTTTGTTGGGGATGTAATGGCTGACACATGCTTCTGGGTGGGGTGGGGAGTGCCCCATCCTGCTGAGGTGTGGGACAGGGGGCATGGTGGGAGTAGTAGTACAGGCCTCCCTCCCACAAACAGCCCTCCATGGCAAGATGGCTACCTACCTGTAAGTTTGTTTGTTGGGGATGTAATGGCTGACACATGCTTCTGGGTGGGGGAGTGCTCCATCCTGCTGAGGTGTGGGACAGGGGGCATGGTGGGAGTAGTAGTACAGGCCTCCCTCCCACATACAGCCCTCCATGACAAGATGGCTACCTACCTGTAAGTTTGTTTGTTGGGGATGTAATGGCTGACACATGCTTCTGGGTGGGGTGGGGGAGTGCCCCATCCTGCTGAGGTGTGGGACAGTGGGCATGGTGGGAGTAGTAGTACAGGCCTCCCTCCCACATACAGCCCTCCATGACAAGATGGCTACCTACCTGTAAGTTTGTTTGTTGGGGATGTAATGGCTGACACATGCTTCTGGGTGGGGTGGGAGTGCTCCATCCTGCTGAGGTGTGGGACAGGGGGCATGGTGGGAGTAGTAGTACAGGCCTCCCTCCCACATACAGCCCTCCATGACAAGATGGCTACCTACCTGTAAGTTTGTTTGTTGGGGATGTAATGGCTGACACATGCTTCTGGGTGGGGTGGGAGTGCCCCATCCTGCTGAGGTGTGGGACAGGGGGCATGGTGGGAGTAGTAGTACAGGCCTCCTTCCACATACAGCCCTCCATGGCAAGATGGCTACCTACCTGTAAGTTTGTTTGTTGGGGATGTAATGGCTGACACATGCTTCTGGGTGGGGGAGTGCTCCATCCTGCTGAGGTGTGGGACAAGGCGGCATGGTGGGAGTAGCAGTGCAGGCCTCCCTCCCGCACACAGCCCTCCATGGTAATGATGGCTACCTACACTGTTGGTTTGTTTGTTGGGGATGGATATTGGATCTGTAGACATGTCTTCGTGAGTGTGTGGTGCAGATGAATGCCACATTGTTGCTAGGAGGTGTATCTTTGTAGTTGTTCAGGGCAGTACATAGCAGTGTGGTAGTAGTCATTTGTCTCCACCCTACACAGCCCTCCATGCCCAGATGGCTACCTACCTGTGAGTTTGTTTGTTGGGGATGTAGTATGGCTGAGCACCTGCTTCTGCGGTGGGGTGAGTGGTCCATCCTGGCATGAGGTGTGGGACAGCCAGGCATGGTGGCAGCTAGCTCACGGTTCTTGGTCCTCCTCTCCATGACAGCCATCCATGCAAGTCATGGCCACCGCTTGTGAGTTTGCTTTCTGGATCTTGGGATGGTCTGACTACATGCATTGGCCTTCTGGACTATCCTTGCCCACATGTGAGTCCTTGTGGCTAATGGTGTCTGTTGGACCAGGCTACCAAACAGTGCATTGGTGTGTCACACTTTGGTTGCTGTGACAGTTTCCTTTGCTTAGCTGTGTGCACACTGTGCGTGGCAATATGATCGGTGTGCATATTTGTACATTGAGTAGGACTGGTGTTGTCATATGGCACCATTCTTTTTGTGTCAAATGGCTAGGTGCACGTACTGCCTACTTGCCTGTTGTGTGTTAGCATTTGTGTTTGTTTTGTGACACATGCTGTGTGTGCGTGGTGGAGGCTTGCATCCTGCTCAGTGGTGGCACAGAGACAGAGATAGATATGTCTGGCTAGTTAGTTTGTTTATTTGGAGTGATCCATTATATGCCACATGCATCTGGGTGGGGTGGGGAGTGCCCCATCCTGCTGAGGTGTGGGACAGGGGGCATGGTGGGAGTAGTAGTACAGGCCTCCCTCCCACATACAGCCCTCCATGACAAGATGGCTACCTACCTGTAAGTTTGTTTGTTGGGGATGTAATGGCTGACACATGCTTCTGGGTGGGGGGGAGTGCTCCATCCTGCTGAGGTGTGGGACAGGGGGCATGGTGGGAGTAGTAGTACAGGCCTCCACCCCAAACAGCCCTCCATGGCAAGATGGCTACCTACCTGTAAGTTTGTTTGTTGGGGATGTAATGGCTGACACATGCTTCTGGGTGTAGTGGGAGTGCCCCATCCTGCTGAGGTGTGGGACATGGGGCATGGTGGGAGTAGTAGTACAGGCCTCCCTCCCACATACAGCCCTCCATGACAAGATGGCTACCTACCTGTAAGTTTGTTTGTTGGGGATGTAATGGCTGACACATGCTTCTGGGTGGGGTGGGAGTGCCCCATCCTGCTGAGGTGTGGGACAGGGGGCATGGTGGGAGTAGTAGTACAGGCCTCCACCCCAAACAGCCCTCCATGGCAAGATGGCTACCTACCTGTAAGTTTGTTTGTTGGGGATGTAATGGCTGACACATGCTTCTGGGTGGGGTGGGGAGTGCCCCATCCTGCTGAGGTGTGGGACAGGGGGCATGGTGGGAGTAGTAGTACAGGCCTCCATCCCCACACAGCCCTCCATGGCAAGATGGCTACCTACCTGTAAGTTTGTTTGTTGGGGATGTAATGGCTGACACATGCTTCTGGGTGGGGAGAGTGCTCCATCCTGCTGAGGTGTGGGACAGGGGGCATGGTGGGAGTAGTAGTACAGGCCTCCCTCCCACATACAGCCCTCCATGTCAAGATGGCTACCTACCTGTAAGTTTGTTTGTTGGGGATGTAATGGCTGACACATGCTTCTGGGTGGGGGAGTGGTCACATCCTGCTGAGGTGTGGGACAGGGGGCATGGTGGGAGTAGTAGTACAGGCCTCCACCCCCAAACAGCCCTCCATGGCAAGATGGCTACCTACCTGTAAGTTTGTTTGTTGGGGATGTAATGGCTGACACATGCTTCTGGGTGGGATGGGGAGTGCCCCATCCTGCTGAGGTGTGGGACAGGGGGCATGGTGGGAGTAGTAGTACAGGCCTCCCTCCCACATACAGCCCTCCATGGCAAGATGGCTACCTACCTGTAAGTTTGTTTGTTGGGGATGTAATGGCTGACACATGCTTCTGGGTGGGGTGGGGAGTGCCACATCCTGCTGAGGTGTGGGACAGGGGGCATGGTGGGAGTAGTAGTACAGGCCTCCCTCCCACATACAGCCCTCCATGGCAAGATGGCTACCTACCTGTAAGTTTGTTTGTTGGGGATGTAATGGCTGACACATGCTTCTGGGTGGGGGAGTGCTCACATCCTGCTGAGGTGTGGGACAGGGGGCATGGTGGGAGTAGTAGTACAGGCCTCCCTCCCACATACAGCCCTCCATGACAAGATGGCTACCTACCTGTAAGTTTGTTTGTTGGGGATGTAATGGCTGACACATGCTTCTGGGTGGGGTGGGGAGTGCCCCATCCTGCTGAGGTGTGGGACAGGGGGCATGGTGGGAGTAGTAGTACAGGCCTCCCTCCCACATACAGCCCTCCATGACAAGATGGCTACCTACCTGTAAGTTTGTTTGTTGGGGATGTAATGGCTGACACATGCTTCTGGGTGGGGTGGGGAGTGCCCCATCCTGCTGAGGTGTGGGACAGGGGGCATGGTGGGAGTAGTAGTACAGGCCTCCCTCCCACATACAGCCCTCCATGACAAGATGGCTACCTACCTGTAAGTTTGTTTGTTGGGGATGTAATGGCTGACACATGCTTCTGGGTGGGGTGGGGGAGTGCCACATCCTGCTGAGGTGTGGGACAGGGGGCATGGTGGGAGTAGTAGTACAGGCCTCCACTCCCACACACAGCCCTCCATGACAAGATGGCTACCTACCTGTAAGTTTGTTTGTTGGGGATGTAATGGCTGACACATGCTTCTGGGTGGGGTGGGAGTGCTCCATCCTGCTGAGGTGTGGGACAGGGGGCATGGTGGGAGTAGTAGTACAGGCTTCCCTCCCCACATACAGCCCTCCATGACAAGATGGCTACCTACCTGTTAGTTTGTTTGTTGGGGATGTAATGGTGACACATGCTTCTGGGTGGGTGGAGTGCTCACATCCTGCTGAGGTGTGGGACAAGGGGGCATGGTGGGAGTTGCAGTGCAGGCTGCCTGTGCACATGCACCCATGGTAATGTTGCTAGGTACATTGGTGGTGTTTGGGAGGGGTGGATGTTGGATCTGTGAGACATGTTTTAGTGAGTGTGTGGTGCAGATGAATGGAATTGGTCCTAGGAGGTGTATCTTTGTAGTTGTGCAAGGCAGTACATAGCAGTGTGGTGGTAGTCATTTGTTTGTACTTACCAGCCTCCACTCCCCGGGTACTCCTGTGAGACTCTCTGGATGCAGTATGGCAAGCACCTTCTCCTCCCATGGGGTGAATGGTTTTGGTGGTATGGGAGTGCCACCGCCAGTCTTGTCAGCCAGCTGACGGTTCTTGGTCCTCCTCTCTTTGACAACCCTCTTCAAGTCATGCCACCGCTTCATGATTTTCTTTCTGGATCTTGGGATGGTCCCTACTGCATTGACCTTCTGGACTATCCTTGCCCACATTTGAGTCCTTGTGGCTAATGGTGTCTGTTGGACCAGGCTACCAAACAGTTGTGGTTTCACTCTGACTATCTCATCTACCATTACCTTCAACTCACTCTGTGTGAATTTGGGCATTTTATGTGTTGACATGGTGTGTGATGTGCAGAGGTGTTGTAGGTGCAGGGGTGTAAGTGGTGGTGGTGGTGGTGATGTGTATGGTGTGTGATGTGCAAAGGGGTTAGAGGTGCAGGTGTGGAAGTGGTGGTGGTGCTGTGTGTGGTGTGAGTGGTGATGGTGTGTAGCTTTGCCTATCCTTTGTTCTCAGGGGTTGGGCCCTTCAGTTGTGGGTTAGTGCAGAGGATTGTGGTCAAGGAAGGGGCTGGTTTTATGCTCTGCTATGTGGGTGTGTCCACATGTGGGAGTGCTTTCCGGTGTGTTGTGTGGGTTGTCCTTGTAATTATTTTTTTGTTTGCAATGTTGCGTCATTGGGGTGTGTTTTCTGTTTTTGGGTGGCATGGCTACTTTGGTGTGGGCACTTTGTGGCCTTATTGTGGGATTTTTGATTCGTCCGCCAAATTTGTCACGGAGCGTCCACGGCGGTGGCTTTGCTGCAGCTCTTCCGCATGCTCTCCCATTCATCACTGTTAGCGATCGCGGCGGTCGGAAAGAGCGGAACGTGCCGCGGGACCAGCGGGGATATCCTAATTTGCCGTGCGGTGTCTCCGCTATCCTTGCGGCGGGTTGGTGTTTTTCCGCAGCGGATCCGTCTGCCGCGGACGTGTTTTGGCCATCTCCGCACGCTACGGGTGGTTTTTCTTCCCCCCGTACCGCCGCGGTCGGTGTTTTTTGGCAGTTGATCCTAATTTGGCCGCCGGTTTCTCCACGGTGCCGGCGGGTGGTTATTTTCCGCTTCCATGGCGGTCAGGGTGATTTTCCGACCGCCATCCTAATGACCCTCTTAGTATTCAAAAAGGGCATTTAGGAGTAGTAAAGTTAGGATTTTGTCTCAGTTAAACTTAAGTTTTACTTAAGTTAAACTTAAGACCAAAACGTAAGTTTAACTGAGGCAAAATCCTAACTTTACTACTCCTAAATGCCCTTTGTGAATACCGAAAGTAGCCGCAGCCCCAAGGGTGTGCGGGTCATGAGTATGTTATCATCAGCATAGAATAGGGCAGGAATTGGGCGCTGACCAATTTGCGGGAGCTCGTGACACTGGCCTTCCAAAAAACTTCCCAAACAATTCATGTACAAAGTAAAAAGGAGGGGCACCATCACACAGCCCTGCCTTACCCCTCTCTCAATGCTGAACGATGCAGAACACTCCCCCTTAATGCCATAACGCACCATTGACCTAACGTCAGAATATAATTGTCTAAGGAACTGTAATAAAGGTGGGTCAACTCCTAGATGAGCCAGAATGACCCATAATTTGTCATGTTCCACACATTCAAAAGCTGAGGTTAAATGTACAAAGGCTAGGAACAAGCTACCAATCCTAACCCGAGTGTACTTTCCAATTAGAAGCATCAGGTTGAGTCCCTGTTCAATTATCCCTAGCCATGAGCGGTAACCATACTGTAAATCAGATAGAATGTCATTTGATTCCACCCAATCCTGTAATCTATTCAAAACAACCCTACCTGCTACCTTAACCAACAAATCCAATAATTAAGTTGTCTGATAGCAGGCAGGGTTAAGACGGTCACCCTTCTAATAGATCGGTACAATAAGTGACACTGACCATGGTTTGGGGAACCTTGCACTACAACATGCTTCTAAAACCTGGATCAATAAAGACGCCCAATGAGCAATATTATATTTGAAAATATCTTCAGGTAAACCATCAGGTCCTGGTGCTTTTCCCCCTTTGCTCACGTTAATGTCTGTGACAATCTCCTCTAATGTGAATAGAACTTTAATGGGACCATTAGGGGGAAGATTATTATGTACAGACACAGGTAATAGAACCGTGTTGCTCCCTTGCTCCTTGGGCTTCTTATGAATGCTAGTGAAATGGAGAATCCATTTAGATTCGCTGATAGCAATCTATATTCGCAGGCCATCTGCTGATCTAAAAAAAGGTGCCTTAATTACATGCGAGAAAGCTGTACTGTCTTTAATTAGAGACGCTTCCTGTAAGGACTCCCATAATTCCTCTCTCTGCCCCTGTCTCCTTTGTTTTAGGGCCGTTTGTACTTTTTTTATGCAAACTTGTATTTCCTGGCTACACTGAGGAGTTTTATGCAGGACATTTTTTTAACTTCTTGTGTGCCTTAGGGGAGACATCCATTACAACGCAGGCATTACAACGCAATGCCTTTACAACACAACTATTACAACGCAGACACCATTACATCGTATGCCTTTACATCGCATGCCATTACAACGCATATACCATTACAACGCATGCTATTACAACGCATTGGTAAGTATTGGATGGTTAGTGTTTGTATGGTTGTTGATATGGTTGGTTTAATATTATTTAAAAATATAATTATTAAATATAATTAAAAATTTCGTTTTGATAATTTAATGCTTGGGTATTAATATTAATACTAATATTTTATTAATAAAAAATATTATTATTTAATAATGTTATACTCAGGTATTAATAATATTAAAAATTAATATTTAATAATGTATAATACAATGTAACATTTTATATTCAATGGGAAATGGGTTAGTGTTTAATTTATTAATTAGGTATTATTTTTATTTTGGGAATATTAATAATATTAAAAATATATATATGTAAAAGATATTTAAAAAAATTAATTTTTTATATTTTAATACTTAGGTGTCCATTACGATGTCGGGCGGATAAAAATCCGCCATCAACCACAGTGGCGAAAATCCGCCCGCCTACACCGTCTGAATACCGACCGAGCAATTACGATGCCGCGAACCAAAAACCGCCGGATGCGGAAAATAAACAGAAAAAACCGCCCGCCCATGTCCGAGTCCAAGTCCAACCGCCCGCCACGGACGGAAAGACGCACGACAAGCCAAAACCGCCCGCCCTGACGACCGAGACACCGCCCGTTAAATTAGGATCGTACCGACATGAGCGCGGGAAATCCACAAATACACCGCCCGCCAGTGCAAACAACAGTGACGAAAATGGACACGGCGGAAGCCCTGGCGGGCACGTCCATGCACAGAAACCATCCGCTGACGTAAACAAACACACACAACATGGCTAACAAGTCCACACAGCAACCCACGCACAGAAACCCAAACACAGTACACATCCCTGAAACACCCCCCCCCTGGACAAACAAATCAACTACAAATCCCAGAACACCAGCCACAACACACCTGAAAACAACAGACCATCATGACACACCCACATAGGTAAGTACAAAACCAGCCCCTTCACAGACCACAACCCCCTGCAACATAACAAACTGAGGACGAAAGCACACAACACAGCGAGACAGAAAGGACAGCAGCACACCACAGACACGCACCCATCACACCCATCACCACCACCACCAAACACCGGCAACACAAACCCCCTGCACATCACACACCACACACCGCACCAGCACCACAAACACCAAAACACACACCATGGCACCACACAGAATGCCCAAGTTCACTGCCACCGAGTTGACGGTCATGGTCGACGAGATCGTCAAGGTGCACCCACAAATCTATGGCAACCAGGTCCAACAGACACCACTATCCACCAGAAACCGGTTGTGGAGCAGGATCGTAGACCAGGTCAATGCAGTCGGGAACGTTCCACGCAACAGAGGAGAAATTAACAAAAGGTGGAACGACCTCAAAAGCGTGGTCAAGAAGAAGGAGACCAAAAATCGAGAGCTGGCTGCCAGGACTGGCGGAGGGAATCCCGCGCTATTCAAGACCTTCAAGGCGTGGGAGGAGAAGGTGCGAGTCATCATACATCCGGAGATCCTCACCGGATTACCAGGGGAGTGGAGGCTGGTAAGTACAAACAAACGTATACCAGCACACCGCTATGTAATCACATGCACTACCACCATGCCATAGCTCCTAGGGACAAACCCCCCCATGTCCCGTACACAATACACAAGACATCACCCACACATGCAACAGACACTCACACACACTCAGCCCAAAGCTACCAACTAACAAAACCATGGGGGCATGTGTACAGTCAGCCAGCACCGCAACTCCCACCAAGTCCCCTTGTACACCAGATGCGCCAGATTGAGCACTCCCCACACCCACATCCATGTGTCCGCCATAGCTGCACTGACCGACAAGTAACAGGTAAGTAGCCGGAACACAAAGACAGTGGGTCGGAGGGGGGACAGCTGAAGTAAAACACCCACCAGGCCCCCACTACCACAGACCAGCAAGGTGGAGCACACCCTACATCCATGTGTCCGCCATAGCTGCACTGACCGACAAGTAACAGGTAAGTAGCCGGAACACAAAGACAGTGGGTCGGAGGGGGACAGCTGAAGTAAAACACCCACCAGGCCCCCACTACCACAGACCAGCAAGGTGGAGCACACCCCACATCCATGTGTCCGCCATAGCTGCACTGACCGACAAGTAACAGGTAAGTAGCTGGAACACAAAGACAGTGGGTCGGAGGGGGACAGCTGAAGTAAAACACCCACCAGGCCCCCACTACCACAGACCAGCAAGGTGGAGCACACCCCACATCCATGTGTCCGCCATAACTGCACTGACCGACAAGTAACAGGTAAGTAGCCGGAACACAAAGACAGTGGGTCGGAGGGGGACAGCTGAAGTAAAACACCCACCAGGCCCCCACTACCACAGACCAGCAAGGTGGAGCACCCCTCCCTCCCAGTACCATGTGGCATCCATTGCATTGCGCACTCAGAAACAACCTGTAGGTGGGAAAAGTACAGGGCGGGGCGTCTGTAGGCATGAGGACTGTACTACGACTGACACATGGGACATGTCACGTAGCAGAGGAACACGCAGCACTGCTTCCAGTCACAATCATGAGACCAATGTGCACACGGACATGTTCAACAGAGTCAAACCCCACATGACCCATCACAGATACAGCAACACCTAAGGAGCCACGTCTGCATGTACAAGTCCCACTGGAGCACAGACCCACACAGCAGGCACTGTGCCACCCATCACACACATCAGCAACACCATCGAAGTCTTGTCCATGTAGTCCTCACTGCCTGTCACCCACACATCGTACAACAACGCCCACGTAAGACAGACCGTACTAGAAGTAACAGCCTGGAATCACAATATTGCACACAAAGACAACTGGACCCATGAAACACACAGGCACACAATGCACATTCAACATATCATCCATCGCACCTCTCAGCCACAGTGTCATGAAAGGTATGACATCCGAACAGCTGGCCCTCATACAGTAAACATGCAAAGATACCTGCCCATGACAAATCAAGTGCCTGCAGTGACTGAAGCGCACGTCACACTGCGAGTAACGACACACATAATATAGTCAACACCCCAAGAGCACAGCACTGATGCACATGTACCAGGGCAGCACGCACACAAAGGAATTGGCCCATCTGCAATACGTCGTGTGGCACACAACAAGCACGAACTCACAACATTGCTATCAATGTGATGTTCATGAATGATAACAGTCAGCAGATATTCCGGCCATGTGAGACAGACACACACCTTTGTCTATGCACTGTCACGTTGCCAGAACACATGTCACGTTCTGCACCCATCACCCACAACATGTACCCCAAAAGCATATTTCAACCCAAGAGCGTTTAGGGGGCTGTACCCCCTTTTGGCATCAGCGTACCTAAGCGTTCCATCCCTCCCCCTAAACCATCGTTCAACACAACATCGTCGATGGTCCTGGAGCACGCATACACACGAGCCACAAAATGTAGGAGCATAGCAACACACACCCATCAGCATTGCTAATCCGTCCCATGCCACATGTCCACATCACACAGACCCATTGCCTAGCCCACGCATACACACATCGTACATCCACACACACGCCACTGGGAAACCTGTGCACGACAGTGCACGAACTGTGAATGTCAGACAACCAATACATACTTTGCTAGGTGCAACACAATGACCCATCTCATCCTCCCCACAGGTGCCGAACTGCTGGATGCTGGAGAGGGTGACAGCAGCCAGCACAGCCAGTCCGCAAGCCCCCGACCCGGACTCACGGATGTAGAGGAGCTGGACACCTCTCCGGACACGGACCACCCAGCAGGCCCATCTGGAGTGGCAGGGCACAACCGCTCCCCAGGGCCCCTCCTGCCCACCAACCCATCACCCAGGGCTGCTGACCAGTCACAGACCCCTGCTGCCACAGCCGTTGCGGCCACCACCACCGCCGCAACCACCACCACCGCCGCAACCACCACCACCGCCGCAACCACCACCACCACGCCATCTCTCGCCACAGCCCCTGCGCAAGGCTCGGCACGGCCGTCGGGCTCCACCCTGGGAGCCAGAGCGAGGACCGTGGTGAGCAATGTGGCTAGTGGGCAGGTCGGTGTCAGCAGTACTGGCAGGAGGAGCAGGGCCAGGCCAACGCCAACTGTGCCTGGGAGCCAAGCCCTGCCGCCAATCGACAGAGTCCTTGGGGCCTATGAAGAGGCCCAAGGCGAATGGGCCAGGTCGGCAAGCGACACACGGGAGGTCCTTGAGGTGTTGAGGTCCATGGACGCCCATATGGCCCAAATCGCGGCCCTCATGGGCCAGCTGGTGGTGGGGGGGAGGGCACAAGCAAGGCCAGCAACACCACCTCCGCCACCACCTGCTGTGGCGCAGGCTCGTGCAGCATCGCGTTCCCCTGCGTCCACAGCGAGTGAGCACTCCTCAGCCACCACCAGCGGAACATCAACACCCCCTACCAAACGTGGAAGGGGCCGTCCGAAGAGGAAACAGGTGTCCAGAGAGGACTTCGCCCGCACCAAACGCCAGTGAGTCAGCCAGCCACCTTGACCACCTACTGCATTGACTTGTAATACGATCCTACCCCACACTGCCATGTGAATGGCATGTGTCTGTTGGACTGTGGATATAGAACTTCATGGGTACACCTTGACCATCACGCAGCAATGACCGTCTACTCATTGTCACAGCATGCACCACGTTTGTCATCACCTTGCACACAATCACATGTCACCGCTGTAAATAAATACACCTTGATCACAATCTGCTTTATGTGTCCTGGGTTTATTCAACGATGTGCAATCGCCACCATGAGCAGAAATGCATCTGCTGTGTGGCATGTCGATGGGACAGGAGAGGCTGCAGGGACCTAGGGGTGAAAAACAGAACAAGAGTACATTCAATGAGTGTGTCACACACTCATCACAAAGTACTTGTCACCAACTACAAGCAATGCACACACATCTCACAGAGCAACAGGGCACAATGCTACAGCCACTGTCAGTGGCATACCAACCTGGACATGGACCATTGACACACAGCACTCAGTGAACAAAAGGCCCCCGTGACAGAGCACACATACACCTGCACAACTACAGCTACATCAGCCGTCGTACATGGTCACTCACCGTCAAGTGAAGTAGCGGGCGATGAGCTGCTGATGCACATTCACAGCTTCATCCTTTCCACTGTCCTCTTCACTGGAGCTGTCCTGGTCTGCAGGCTGGGGCCCTGGTTGATCTCCGTCATCCACAATTAGGGGGATCTGCTTGCGGATCGCCAGATTGTGCAGCATGCAGCAAGCCACAATTATCTGGCACACCTTCTGTGGGGAGTATGCCAGTGCGCCCCGGTGCGGTCCAGGCATCTGAACCTGGACTTGAGGAGGCCAAAGGTCCGCTCAACCACACGTCTGGTCCTCCCATGTGCCTCATTGTAGCGGACATCAGCTGGGCTCCCAGAACATCGTAATGGGCTGAGCAGCCAGGGCCCATTCGGTTAAGCAGAGTCACCTGGGTGTGAGGGACACAGAGAACCGTTGCAATTCCAACTGGACACAAGACAGCATCGCACAGCCAGCACGCTACACTACTCCACATACTCACCAACAATCCAGCCACGGTCATGTTGCAGATTGGTCATCAGTCGTGGTAGGATGCTGTTGCGCATGATGTGCGCGTCATGGGCCGATCCTGGGAATTTCGCACACACGTGTGTAATCACCATGTCCGCAAGGCACACCACTTGCACATTCAGGGAGTGCGTGTGCTTCCGGTTGTGGTAGAGGTGCTCAGTGGCCTGTGGTGCAACAAGGCCAACATGGGTGCAGTCTATTGCACCAACGACGTGGGGGATTCGTCCAAGAGCATAGAATGCACCCTTCACTGCCGCCAATTCACGAGCCCTGGGGAAGCGGATGTATCTGTTCCTGTACAGCATCATGGCTGACAGTACATCCCTGAGCACCATGCTGAACATGGGTTGGGACATCCCACCTCCACTGCCCACTGTGTGCTGGAATGACCCAGTGGCGAAGAAATGCAGTGCAGCCATCACCTTAGCCGTGGGGGTGAATGCTGTTGGATACACCCTGCGAGGACGGAGGTGGGGTTCCAACAAGGCACATAGACGATGCAGGGTGGGTCGGTCCAGACGATATTTGCGGATGACCTCCACATCCACCATGTCTGACAGCAATTGGTAGGGGCGATGAATGTTTGGTCTCCGCCTAGGAAAGATGGAAGTGGACACATGTCAAAGCAACACGCCACATGGCATATTCACATACACAAAACATAAATGACTGAGCAGGCAATTGAATGACAGAACGGCTGACAAGTAGGGACAGCACAGCCACAATACACTTACACAGGTCCCCTACCAATAGCAATGGGCAGTGACACACACCATTGCTATGAGCATGCACATGGGGAGTTAGGCCTTAACAACTTGTAAGGCATGCTGATGGTAACAGACTGCATATTCGGTAAGCTGCAACACCACGGCAACATGACTAGCTGCTGTGCATCACACTGCTTCCGAGGCTGGGTGTGTAGGGCACACACCAACAACGCTATGGACACAGGCTGAGCGGCCAAAACAAGTGGGACCTGTGGCACGAGGGGATATGAGACAGTCATTGATGTCCCTACTGCACCCTATGTACAGCACTGTACGGATCACACCTCCAGAAACATTGACAGGTGTACACATTGACAGCCCCATGCCAACACGGCTGTGTGCTTGCAACTACACATCACAAGTGACACGTAACATTGCACGTGCCAAGTGGCAGATGTACATAGTGAAAGATGGCATGTGTGTGCATATGCATATCACATGCTCCCATGCCAATGTGTACATGATGATGTGCCTACAGACATGTGGAGGCTGAGCACTGGCCGTCCCTGCCTATGCACACAGCATGTTGTGGCCCTGTCCATTGTGGACCTGCACCCACACGCAAATCATGGCCACACCTGCAGATGCATTGCGCACATTATAGAGTGTGGTGCACATGGCATCAGCGGACTGTACCCGGCATGGGCCAGGCCCTTACGGCCAGCTCCAATGACCCTCGCGGTTGCACCCTGCGTGTTCCACTGTGGAGGTAGGCGTCCATGGCCAGCTGGGAGCAGGCCAACGTCTGCAATTGAAGCTGCCAGACATGGTACACGAATTGCAGCAGCTTGTACCCACTGAAACGGCCCCAGGGGGTAATATGTGTGTGTGAGTGGGACAGGCATAACCACAGCTACCTGGCACTGCAGCCTGGCACCCTCGACAACACCTGCTGCTGCCACCACTCCACCTACACGTGGATGATGCTGAGGACATGTCCAGGTTCACTCACCAGCGAGGAGCTGGAGAACCTGGATTCCGTGCTCCACGCACACTGCACATGGCTATTCCTTGCGAAAGTTGTGTGTGAGAGACAACTGCAGTGTGTGTGGGTGTGCATGTGGGGGACACGCATGTCGTTGCTCCGCAGCACTATGAGTCAGAGCCTGTGGAGTACAAACATGCACTGCTCACCATGCTGGCTGCAGGTGGCATGTGTATGTGAGCTCTCGGGCGCTTTGACCTGTCTGTCCCTCCCGAGTGGTAGTGCATGGCAACTTCATGTCAGACATCCAGTGACACAGACAATTGGCAATGCAGGTCTCAGTGCACTTGTTGGTCGTGTGGAAGTCAGGCTGGGGCCATGCTGCCCTTCTCAGTCCCAGCAGGCCTGGCCTGCACATTGACTGCACATTGCCAGTAGGTGCCGACACAGACTGCCTAGTGGGTTACATGTGTCTCCTGTTCAGGACCCCCGGATGAGCGCTTACTCTGCACTGTCGATTGGACACACCATGACTCATGATAGGGATGTGTGTGAGAGATAGTGGCACTGAATGTGACCTTCGTTGCGGGGTGGGCCATGCACAGGGCGAGTACGCTGATGGTTGCGCAGTGTTGGTCACAGTGGGTACACCCACACAGATGTGTTGCCTTGTGATCTTTTTCTAGCTCAGCCTGACAATGGACAGTAGATGTGGGCAGGCTACACATTGCTCGATGTGCTGTCTATATGCATGTGCCTTCACACCAGGCACAACTGCCCCTGCACATGTGACCCCTGCTGCACTCAGTGCTGGGTCTGTTGAGCTGATGCACCATCTGTGCGTGGGGCAGACAGCTCTGCTCACTTCCGTCATTGCCCATGACATCACTTTGCCGCAGGTGACATGGATCATGGAGGGCCCACATGTACGCGTGGGTGGACTACACAAGACTGTCCAATGGTTGTCACCCCCAGTCAGTGCTTCGAATGGGTAGTATGTGGTGCTGGTACTCATTTTAATGTGTCGAGTGGGCGGGGCTGGGTGCGGGGCTACATGCAAGACATGGGTAGTTCATCGGCTGATCTACTAGTTGCAATACACACGAGACACGTCTTTTTCCGACCACATCAGGGTCATTCCTTAAACTGGCTGAAAATCAAACAGTCAACTTTTGCACTGTCCTCATGGCCTCCCTCGCTCGCCCCAATATGCGTTTGCACCTGAGCAGCTAGCGCATGCACAAGCAGCTCCAAGCTCGCCCCAGAGAGGCCAAGGAGTGTATGTGTGGGTCCAGTTGAACAAGTGGTCTGTCTCACGGTATAATAAGTGGCGGGACACCGTCCACATGCGTGGTGCCCCGACTCGAGACCCGGGCAACATTGACAATGCATGACAGGCTCCGCAGTCCGGATACACCACCTGCAACACACAAAGGCTGTAGCTGCCCTAGCGGGCCAGTCTGCGTCCAACTGGAGCTCATGGCCCCACACATTCACTCTTTGGCCTCTCTGGGGCGAGCTTGGAGCTGCTTGTGCACGCGCTGGCTTCTCTGTTGCAATGGCATGTAACGTGTGTGGGTGTATTGTCAATGGGTGGGATGGTGCGAGCCACCTTCCGTGACGTCACTCCTGCTTGTGATGTGTGCGTCCCCCACTACTTCCATTTGACTTGTGCCATACTACACATTGTGGATGTGTTGCCTGCGTGATGTGACCAGGATGAGCGCGCCATGACCTCTCACCCACCATGCTCTACTGCCATCCCGTGCCCTGGATTGCCTGTGCAAGTGGACAATGTTGGGGATACACCAGGTCGACAGGGGATGTGAGTGACTTGGCAAGGGCCTGGCGGACGCGCAGCAGTATCCGGCATGTCCACGGAGGGTGGGCTGACGTCTACACTTGATGCGGCATTGATCGTGTGCCCGCCTGTTGTGCACACACGAGTTCACATTCATCACCAGACAGGTGGTCTTTACAGATTCCCAGGAGTGCGCCAATGTACTGTTCCTGAGTCCTCCCAATACAGCGTGTTTCAACATTGCATGTGCGCACCTACCCGTCACACCCACCCACCTGAGCCATGCGTAACTCCCGCTTCACATGACACATGTGTGTCTCCCACAGTTGTGCTACTCATTTGCGTTGACATCCAATGACAGTGGACTACATGGTCATCTCACGACTGCCGTGTACTTCACACACTCTCATCCTCTCTCATTCGTACTTGTGAAATGAATCGGCAGAGACACATTTTTGCTTCAAGCCATGTATTGGGACTTATGTCCTCTGTGATGCAGTATAGTGAACACTACTGGCAGCGAGGTGCATGTGGAGGATATACTCAGCATGATTACACATAGCATAGGGTGTAGGGGTACAGTGATTAGTTGTTGACTGTGGGATGTGGGCTTCAGAGTTACAACTGCTTAGCCGTTGGTGTGCTAATGTACATTTGCTAATTACTGTGGTGCTGCTGACTTTGACACAGACAGAATACATGTAGCCTACCAGTCCGCTTGTCATCATGGGCACAGTGCATCTCAGTTCCATGTTACAGGTTTGGTGCTATAGTTACTCATACACACGTGCGTGGAGGTGACATCAGGGCATGGGCTTACGTGCATGCAACGGCGTCCCACTTGTTGTTGCGATGTGGTGGGTACTGGCCATGTCACAGTCACTGGGCTCATGTTGTTGGTGGATGCACTTGGTGTCCATGCAACGCTCCTGGCACGGAAGTTCATAGGGAGGTGAGGTGACAGCTCTCACATACTACAGCAGGACGATTACTGTCCACTGACCGGTGCATATGTTTATGGGCGCAGGATCCATATCATGGCATGGTTGTACGTGCAGTTCTGTCCATGTGGTTGCCATACACAAATCCCATGCCTCTGCCTCCCCCTGTTCATGCAGAGTTACTGGATGTGATGAGGAACAGGGTGCATGTCCCGAAAAGTATCAGATGTCATGGCAGTGTTGTTGTTGTTGTGGTGTCAGTTGCAGGTTGCATGGTATAGTTGTTGTACTGGTAACTGCCTAGTCCGTGCGTAAGCCAAGCATGGGTACGGTGTGGGACATCATTGCTCAATTGGGGGTATGGCGACGGGGCCCGACGAATTGACAGGTTGTCAGGAATGCAATACCTTCCAGCAGGGCTTCCATGGCATTGGTGGTGGACATGGTTGCCATCCAATGTAGCGGATGGTGGCTGTCAAGGTGTTGGTCGTGAGTTGTCCCTTGTAGGAGCATGATGGGACATGTTGGATGGCATTCGATGTAACTGTAATCCATTATCCGTCGTGTGGAGGCACAGTGGTCCCATTGCAGTGTGGGTCCGATAGTCGCCACATACGCCATGCCCCCATAGGCTGAACAGACCCTGTCGTGGGCGTCCAGGGGGTTGAATAGTTGTAGCAGGTCCGCCCTTGGACATGCCGGGTTGGAGAGACATAACTCCACAGGATAGTAGAAGGGACACCTCCGACAGTAGAAGACGGGGATGACGCAGCTGAACAATGCGATGCGGTAAGTTAGTCGGTAACTTACGTTCAGCAAGGCCAGATTGTCACATCCCAATATCTGTATCAGGTTATGTTTGTACAGCTTGATCTGTCCGGCGTAGTTGGGTAGGTGTGGTGCAAGTGCCATTTTGCTGCAGGGCGCTGTGGTGGCGTGCTCCGGCTGTCTGTGCAGTCTGCAGAGTGCAACCTCCGATGTTGCTGGGAATTCTGTAATGGTCGTAGGGAGGTAGGACTTGTGTTATGTTGGCTTGTGCGGAGGACACGGGCCCTCATCCCACATGCTTCTCTGAATGGTCAAGGTCAGTGGTGTCTGACTCCTTCCAGATAACTTGCATGTGAACCACATGAGGGAGTGTTATCATTTCTTCTTTCCGTTGTGAATGTTCTCTGGTGTTATGCGCTATCTGCCCTGTGGCCGCTTCCCTCTGCATGCCTGTGTTGGGCTTTGTTTGGTGCAATGACTGTTGTCTCCGGCTTGTTTTGTCGGGATGTGGTTTCACAGTGGGAATGGAAGGTCATTCGGTGCTGTCTCCTCTCCCGTGTGTGGGCAGCAGGCTGCGTTTCCGCTATACGTTGGGCCTTGTGTTATAATTGGTCCCACCTGTTGTCTGTCCCCGGTATCTTTGATGTTACGTATTGCATGTCTTGTTATTGGGTGCAGGGTGGCATCGGTGTTTCTGTGTGGTACTGGCGTACCTTTTCCCGACGGGGTCCATATTCTGCTGGGTGATGTTGCCTCCGCTGTGTGCTTTGCCGTGTTTTGCACACAGGGGTGTGTCCTAATGTGGCGTGACGTCACTGACATGTTCGGGTCACTTGTGTGACGTCAGGTTGGCGACAGTGAATTGCCGGTTGGGGACATGACTGTGGCAGGGCTGTCACGTGACATGTGCGTTCTGGGTGGTGCTGGTGTGTGTGGTGTTTTGTTGTGTCCCTGTGTTGTTTGTGTGCGGCGCATGCATTGCGCTGCCGTTGGCCTCTGCATTGTGCGCATGTGTGGGTGCAGTGGTGGATGTGTCGTGTCCACGCAGGGTTGTCGGGGGGGCCATATACAGTTTTCCCGCCCTTGCGCTGTGTGCGCTGTTTGCGTGCCCCTGTTGTGTGTCTGCCTACCTGCGTCGCCGCGGTGCGTTGACTCCTGGGTGCTGCATCAGGTAGAGCATGGGAGGGCCTGCAGTGCTGGATTCATGCTCGGGGGTCCGCCTCTTTGCTATCCGTACTGTGCGTTCGGTTTTCCGCCTTGCTTTCACGTGCGGTGTCTCTTAGCCGGGGGAACTGTTTGGTTCTGGCATCGTAATTTGTACGCCAGGCGGTACGTGATTTCGTCGGGCGTTGTGTCTCCATTAGGCCGCGCCGCTCCGTGGACGGGCGCACTTTGATGGCGGAGGGCGTATCTGGCTTACGGGCGGTGTTTGGCTGTCTTTTCGCATCCTAATTGGGCGGGCGTGTGTGCTGTGGCGGGCGGACGGTAACTGGTGCTTTTTGCATCCGCCAGCACGGCGGTGGTGCTTTCACCCGCCATCCTAATGGGCCCCTTAGATATTAATAGAATTTTTTTATTTAAAAAAAATATTTAATAATTATGATAATTGAAAAACAAATATTTAATAATTAATATACATATTTAATATGTACAGGAAAA
Source organism: Calotriton arnoldi (assembly GCA_963921515.1). Classification (NCBI taxonomy): domain Eukaryota; kingdom Metazoa; phylum Chordata; class Amphibia; order Caudata; family Salamandridae; genus Calotriton; species Calotriton arnoldi. The sequence continues at coordinate 80,275 of CAWUFW010021741.1, read as the reverse complement.
TGGGTGTTAGTGTTTAATGTTATACTAAGGTATTATTTTTATTTATAGTTTATTAATAATTTAATAAAATATAATTATCAACTCTAATAAAAATTATTTTTTGATTAGTTGAGTGAAAAATATGTAATAGTATACATTAATACTCAGGTATTAATATGAATACTAAGGGGCCCATTACGATGGCGGGCGGAAGCACTACCGCCGTGCTGGCGGATGCAAAAACCACCAGTTACCGCCGGCACGCAGCAGTCCACACGCCCGCCCAATTACGATGCGAAAAGCAGGCCAAACACCGCCGGCAAGCCAGCAACACCGTCCGCCATCAAAGTGCGCCCGCACACGTAGCGGCGCAGCACAACTGACACACACCGTCCGACGAAACACGTCCCGCCCGGCGCATAAATTACGATGCCGCAAACAAACGGCTCCCACGGCCAAGAGACACCGCACGTGCAAACCGAGGCGGTAACACGGATGCAGAGCACGGACAACGAAGAAGCGGCACCCCGGGCATGAATCCAGCACTGCAGGCCCTTCCCATGCTTCTGCTGATGCACCACCAAGGACGCAACGTACCGCGGAGACGCAGGTAGGCACACACACAACAAGTGCACGCAAACAGCGCACACAGTGCAAGGGCGGAAAAGCGGACAACCCCCACCAGCGCGTGCACACTACACATCCACCATTGCATCCACATATGACACACAGGCCAAATCCTAACATCGCAGAACACATGTGTACACACCACCTGGGACTAGGAACCAACCACCCCGTCACGGCCCCAAAGCGCCGATGACGCCGCCACACATGCGCACAACGCAGAGGCCAACCGCAGCGCCATGCATGCGTCGCACACAGACACAGGGACACAACCAAGCAGCACACACATCAGCCCCACCCCGAACGCACATGACACGTGACAGGCCGGCCACAGACATGTCCCCAACGCCCAATTCACGGACAACACCCAACGCCACACAACCGACGCACACATGTCAGTGAAGACACGCAACAGCAGGACACACCCCAGTGTAACAAACATGGCGAAGCACACAGCGGCGGCAACACCAACTAGGAGAAGCAGGGCTCCTTCGGGAAGAGGAACGCCAGTACCACACTGAAAAACCCATACCACCCTGCACATATGAACAAGACACATGAAACGGAACACCAAAGAGCCCGGTGACCGACAACAGGTGGCCCAAGAATTACATCCACACACAAGGCCCAACGCAGAGCGGAAAGGCAGCCTGCCGCCCACACAAGGGAGAGCAGACAGCACTGAATGACCTTCCATTCCAACACCGAAACCACAGCCCTACGACAGAAGCCGGTGAATACAGCCATTGTCCAAGAATAGACCAACACAGGCATGCCGAGGAGACCGACCACACGGCAGATAGCGCATATCACAGAAGCACACAACGGACGGGGAAGAAAGAAGAAAACACTCCCCCATGTCGGCCACATGCAAGTTAATTGGAAGGAGTCACACAGCACCGACCTTGAACTGTCTGAGAAGCATGTGGGAAGAGGGCCCGTGTCCTCCAAACAAGCCAACAGAACACAAGTCCTGTCTCCCCACGACTACACAGAGCTCACAGCAACCCCGGAGCGTGCACATTGCAGACTGCACACACAGCCGGAGCACGCCACCTCTACGAACCGCTGCGAAATGGCAACCGCAACACACCTACCCAACTACGCCGAAGAGCTCAAGCTGTACCAAACCAGCACGATACATACATTGGGATGCGATCTCCTGTCCCTGCTGAACGTAAGTTACCGACTGACTTACCGCATCACATTGTTCAGCTGCGTCATGCCCGTCTTCTACTGTCGGAGGTGTCCCTACCAGCATCCCGTCGAGATATGCCTCTCCAACCCGGCATGTCTGAAGGCGGACCTGCTACCACTACTCCTCCCTCTGGACGCACACGACAGGGCCTGCTCTGCCTATGGGGGCATGGCGTATGTGGCCAACATCGCACGCGCACTGAAATGGAACCACTGTGCCTCCACACGACGGATCATCGAGAACAGCTACATCGAATGTCACCCAGCATGCCCCATCATGGTCCTCCAAGGGACAACCTACGAACAACACCTTGACAGCCACCATCCGCTTCATTGGCTGGCAAACATGTACACCACCAATGACATGGAAGCCCTGCTGGACGGCATCGCATACCTGTCAACCTGTAAATACGTCGGACCACAACGCAGGTTCCCCGAGTGACCTATGAAGTCCAACCCCGCACCCATGCTCAGCTTCCGCACGGACTGGCCAGTCACCACCACAACAGCCATACCAAACGACCGGCAACTGTAACCACACCATCAACGACATCGCCATGACATCGGATATGACCGGGACATGCACACTGTTCCCCATCACATCCAGGAACACCGCATGCATCGTGGGAGGCAGTGGCATGGGCTCTGTGCATCGCACCCACATGGACGGAACTGCACGAACAACCAGGACACGACATGGATCCAGCGCACATGGACACACACACCGCTCAGTGGACATGAATAGGTCGCCTGGAGTCTGTGGGTGCTGCACCCCTCCCACCCCCGCCCCGGGAATCCCATACCAGGACCTTTGCATGGACGACAAGTGCATACAACAACAACACGACCCCAGTGACTGTGACATGTCCAGTAACCACCACAGTGCAACAACAAGTGGCACGCCGCTGCATGCACGCAAGCACATGCCCTGATGTCATCTCACATGCACGCGTGCATGAGGAACAACCGCAGCAAACCTGTCACATGGAACTGAGATGGACTGTGCCCATGATGCCGAGCGGTCTGGTAGGCTACATGTATACCGTCTGTGTCAAAGTCCGCAGCTCCGCAGCTATACGTAAATGTACATTAGCACAGCCTTGGCCAAGCAGATGTAACCCCACACCCTATCCCATTTGTAATCATGCTCAGTATATCCTCAACATGTATTCCGCTGCCAGTAGTGTCCACTATACTGCATCACAGAGGACAGAAGACTCAATATAATGTTTGAAACCAGAACTGTCTCCGCTGACTCATTTCACAAGTACGAATGAGAGAGGATGAGAGTATGTGAAGTACACGGCAGTCGTGACATGACCATGTAGTCCACTGGTATTGGATGTCAACGCAAATGAGTAGCACTACTGTGGAAGACACACATGTGTCGTGTGAAGTCGTATGGACGCAGTGCTCAGGTGGGTGGGTGCGACGGGTAGATGCGCACATGCCAAGTTGGAGCACGCCGTGTTGGGAGGGCTCATGAACAGTACACCACCGCTTCCCTGGGCATTGTGAGAGGACACCTGTCGGGGGGAGTGAACACGTGTGTGCACAGCAGCCGGGCACACGTACAAAGCGGTACCAGGCGCACCTCAGCCCACCCTCTGTGGACAAGCTGGATCCTGTTGTGCGCCCGCCATGCCCCTTGACAAGGCACACACAGCCCCAGTCGACCAGGTGTAACCCCAACATAGTCAATCCGCACAGGCGATACAGGGCACGGGATGGCAGTGGAGCATGGTGTGTGAGAGGTCTCCTCGCGCTCCTCCTGGTCATATCACGCAGGCAATAGAACCTCAACGTCCAGCATGGCAAAAAGTCAAATGGAAGTGTAGGGGGACGCACCACAGCACGAGCAGCACTGACGTCACGGGAGGTGGCTCGCACCATCCCATCCATTGCCCATCATACCAACCACGCCACATGCCATTGCGACTAAGTGCAAGCGCGTGCGCCACCACCCCTGAGCCCTCCCCAGAGAGGCCAAAGAGTGAATGTGTGGGCCATCAGCCACAGACGGACGCGGCCTGGCCGCAAGGGCAGCCACAGCCACTGGGTGTCGCAGGTGGCGGATCCGGAAGGCGAAGACTGTGATGCATAGTCCATGCAGGCCGGGTCTCCATTTGGGGCACCACGCAGGTGGACGGCGTCCCGCCACACATCATACCCTGAGACAGCCCACTCGTGCAACTGGACCCACACATACACTCCTTGCCCTCTCTGGTGCGAGCTTGGGGCTGCCTGTGCAAGCGCTAGCCTCGCAGGTGAGCATGCATATTGGGGGGCGAGGGGAGGACATGAGGGCTGGGGCGAAGATGACTGTATCACTGTCAGTTAGTACAAGGGATGACCCAGATGTGGAAAGGAAGAGACGTGTCCCGTGTGTACTGCAACTAGTCGCCAATCCAACTACCCCCCATGTCCGGAATGTGAGCCCGCACCTAGGCCCGCCCATCCGCCACATCGAACATACCACCAGCACGACAACCTTCCCATTCGAAACACTGACTGGGGGTGGCGACCAGTGAACAATCATGTGTAGCCTACCCACGCGTACATGTGGGCCCTCCATGATCCATGTCACCTGCGGCAAAGACATGACATGCGCAATGAGGGAAGTGAGGAGAGCTGTCCGCCCCACGCGCAGAAGGTGCATCAGCTCCACAGACCCAGCAGCGAGTCCAGCAGGGGTCACATGTGCAGGGGCAGCTGTGCCTGGTGTGAAGGCACATGCATATAGACAGCACATCGACCAATGTGTAGTCTGCCCACATCCACAGTCCATCATCATGCGGACATAGGAATTGAACACAGGGCAACACATCTTAGCTGGTGCACCCACCGTGACCAACAATGCGCAATCATCGACGTACCCGCCCTGTGCATGGCCCCCCACCCAACGGAGGCACATCCAGTGCCACCATCCCACACACACAAGCCTTCCACGGAACATGCTGTGTCCAATGGTCAGTACAGAGTCAGCGCCCATCTGGTGGATCCTGAACAGGAGACACATGCACACACATGCCAGCTCCCACTATGTACGACTGCCACCTGGCACGTGCAATGTAACCTCTCACCTGTGACGTGTGACTGCAAGCACACAGCCGTCTTGGCATGGGGCTGTCAATGTGGACACCAGTCAATGTTTCGGGAGCTGTGATCCGTACAGTGCTGTACATAGGGTGCAGTGCTGACACCTACTACTGTCTCATATCCCCTCGTGCCACAGGTCCCACTTGTATTGGCCGCTCAGCCCGTGCCCACATCGTCGTCGTCGTGTGCCATACTCATCCAGCCTCGGAAGCAGTACCATGCTCAGCAGACACTCATGTTGCCGTGGCGTTGCCGCTTGACGAATATGCAGTCAGTCCCCATCAGCACGCCCCGCAAGTCATTGGGGCCTAGATCCCCATGTGCATGCACATGGCAGTGGTATGTCTCACTTGCCATTGCCATTGTTGGGAGACCTGTGTAAGTGTATTGTGGCCGTGCCGTCCCAGCTTGACAGCTGGGCTGTGGCTCATGTGCTTGCTCAGTCATGTCAGTGATGTGTATGCGAAATTGCTATGTGCCGTGTTGCTTTGACATGTGTCCTCTGCCATTTAACCCAGGCGGAGACCGAACATTGACCGCCCATACCAATTGCTGGCGGACATGGACGATACAGAGGTAATCAGGAAGTTTCGGCTGGACAGGCCAACTCTGCATCGACTGTGTGCCATGTTAGAGCCCCATCTCCGTCCCCGCAGGGTGTATCCGACTGCTGTCACCCCCACGGCTAAGGTGATGGCCGCCATGCATTTCTTCGCCACTGGGTCATTCCAGCACACAGTGGGCAGTGGAGGAGGGATGTCCCAGCCCATGTTCAGCAAGGTGCTGAGGGATGTACTGGCAGCCATGATGCTGTACCGGAACAGGTACATCAGATTCCCCAGGGCTCGTGAATTGGCGGCAGTGAAGGGTGCATTCTATGCCCTTGGCAGAATCCCACACGTCGTGGGAGCCATTGACTGCACTCATGTTGGCCTTGTTCCACCACAGGCCACTGAGCACCTGTACCGCAACAGGAAGCACACGCACTCCCTGAATGTGCAAGTGGTGTGCCTTGCGGACATGGTGATCACCCACGTGTGTGCAAAGTTTCCAGGCTCGGCCCATGACGCACACATAATGCGCAACAGCATCTTGCCACGACTGATGGCCAATCTGCAACAGGATCGTGGCTGTATTGTCGGTGAGTATGTGGAGTGGTGTAGCGTGCTGGTTGTGCGATGCTGTCCCCTGTCCAGTTGGAATAGCAACGGTTCTCTGTGTCCCTCACACCCAGGTGACTCTGCGTATCCGAATGGGGCATGGCTGCTCAGTCCATTGAGGAATCCTCGCACCCCAGCAGACGATCGATACAATGAGGCACATGGGAGGACCAGACGTGTGGTCGAGCGTACCTTTGGCCTCCTCAAGTCCAGGTTCAGGTGCCTGGACCGCACCGGGGTGCACTGGCGTACTCCCCACAGAAGGTGTGCCAGATAGTGGTGGCGTGCTGCATGCTGCACAATCTGGCCATTCGGAAGCAGATCCCCCTCATTGTGGATGACGGAGATCAACCAGGGCCCCAGCCCGCAGACCAGGACAGCTCGAGTGAGGTGGACAGCGGAGAGGAGGAAGCTGGGAATGTGCGCCAGCAGCTCATCGCCCGCTACTTCACTTGACGGTGAGTGTCCATGTACGACGGATGATGTGTCTGTATCTATGCAGGTGTGTGTGTGCTGTGTCAGGGTGGCCGTATGTTCACTGCGTGCAGTGTGTCAACGCTCCATGGCCAGGGTAGTATGCCACTGTTGGTGACTGTGGCATTGTGCCCTATTGCTCTGTGCGATGTGTGTACATTGCTTGTAGTTGTTGACATGTACTGTGTGATGGGTGTGTGACACACTCATTGAATGTGCTCCTGTTCTGTCTCCCACCCCTAGGTCCCTACAGGCCCTCCGGATTCCATTGCCATGCCACGCATCAGGTGCCTTTCCGCCCAAGGTGGCCGTAGTATTCCGTACAATAAAGACACAGGGCACAAACAGCAGTTAGTGAAAAAGGTGCATTTATTACAAACTGTGACATGTGATTGTGTGTAAGGTGATGACAAAAGTGGTGCGTGCAGTGACAATGAGCTGTCGGTCATGGCTGCGTGATGATCAGGGTGTACCCACTGGTTCTATGTCCATAGTCCAACACACACATGCCATCCAGATGGCTGTGTGGAGTGGGATCGTAGAGCAAGTCAATGCAGTGGCTGGTCAAGGAAGGCTGGCGGAAGGCTGGCTGGCTGCCTCACTTGCGACTGGAGCGTGCGAAGTCCTCCCGGGAGATCTGTTTCCTCTTCGGACGGCCCCTTCCACGTTTGGGAGGGGGTGTGTGGTGGCGACCTGCTGGTGGTGGGTGAGGTGTGCTCACTGGCTGTGGACGCAGGGGAAGTGGACACTGCTGCCCGAGCCTGCGCCCTAGCAGGTGGTGGCGGAGGTGGTGTTGCTGGCCTTGCCTGTGACCCCACCGCCACCACCAGCTGGCCCATGAGGTCCACGAGTTGGTCCATACGGGACACGAATTGGCCCATATGGGCGTCCATGGACCTCAGCACCCCCAGCACCTCCCGCGTGTCAGTAGCAGACCTGGCCCATTGTCCTTGGGCCTCTTCATAGGCCCCAAGGACTCTGGCCATTTGAGGCAGGGCATGGCTCCCAGGGGAGGCTGGCGTTTCCCTGACCCTGCTCCTCCTACCAGTCCTGCTGCCACCGGCCTGCCCACTAGCCACATTGCTCACCACGGTCCTCGCTGTGGCTCCCAGGGTGGATCCAGTCGGCCGGGCCACCACCTGCGCTGGGGCTGGTGCCAGCGAAGACGTGGTGGTGGTGGAGGCGGTGGTGGTCGGTGCGGCGATGGTGGCGGTTGCGGCAGTGGTAGTGGCCGCAATGACCGTGGGTGTGGCCGCAACGACAGTGGCAGCAGGGGACTGGGACTGTTCAGCATCCCTGGATGATGGGTTGGTGGGTAGGAGGGGTCCTGGGGAGCGGCTGGGCCCTGCCACGCCAGATGGGCCAGCTTGGTGGTCCGTGTCCGAAGAGGTGGACAGATCCTCCAGATCCGTGTGTCCTCGTTGGGGGCTTGTAGGCTGGCTGTGCTGGCTGCTGTCTCCATCCCCAGCGTCCAGCAGTTCGTCACCTGTGGAGAGAATGAGATTTGTTATTGTGTTGCACCTGGCGAAGTATGTATTAGTCGTCTGACATTGGCAGTTCGTGCAATCTCGTACATGGGTTTCCCGGAGGCGAGTGTGTGGCTGTGGCATCTGTAGGTGTGTGTGCTAGGCAATGGGACTGTGTGCTGTGCACATGTGGCATGGGACGGATTGGCCATGCCGATGGGTGTGTTGCTTTGCCCCTACTCATTGTGACTCTGGTGTATGCGGGCTCCTGGCCCATCCTGGGTCTGGTTTGTACTTTGCTTTTGGAGTTCAAATGGAACGCTTAGGAACGCATATGGCAACATGGGGGCCATGCCCCAGATTCGCATTTGGGATGGAATATGCTTTTGGGGTTCAAATGGAACGCTTAGGAACGCATATGGCAACATGGGGGCCATGCCCCAGATTCGCATTTGGGAGGGAATATGCTTTTGGGGTTCAAATGGAACGCTTAGGAACGCATATGGCAACATGGGGGCCATGCCCCAGATTCGCATTTGGGAGGGAATATGCTTTTGGGGTTCAAATGGAACGCTTAGGAACGCATATGGCAACATGGGGGCCATGCCCCAGATTCGCATTTGGGATGGAATATGCTTTTGGGGTTCAAATGGAACGCTTAGGAACGCATATGGCAACATGGGGGCCATGCCCCAGATTCGCATTTGGGAGGGAATATGCTTTTGGGGTTCAAATGGAACGCTTAGGAACGCATATGGCAACATGGGGGCCATGCCCCAGATTCGCATTTGGGATGGAATATGCTTTTGGGGTTCAAATGGAACGCTTAGGAACGCATATGGCAACATGGGGGCCATGCCCCAGATTCGCATTTGGGAGGGGATATGCTTTTGGGGTTCAAATGGAACGCTTAGGAACGCATATGGCAACATGGGGGCCATGCCCCAGATTCGCATTTGGGAGGGGATATGCTTTTGGGGTACATGCTGTGAGCCATGGGTGCCGAACGTGACATGTGTTGTGGCAGCATGACAGTGCATGGTCTGAGGTGTGTGCATGCCTGACATGCCCTGCATATTTGCTGTCTGTTGTGGTTACTGGACATGGCATTGGACGCATCGTTATGAGTGAGTGATAGTTGTGTGCCAGCCAACGTATTGCAGTTGTCCCATCTCCTTGGTGTGCGTGCTGCCCTGTGCCATGTGCATCACTGCAGTGCTCGGGGGGTGTGGCCCATGTTGTGTGTTGTTGCTCACAGTGTGTCGTGCGCTTAATTGACTTCTGGCACATGGTTGGTCATGGGCATGTGTCTTAGCGTGACTGCTGTATGTGTGGCAGCTGTGCGGATGACATGCCTTTCATGTGACTGGGGCTGACGGATGGGATGGATGGTATGTTGTATGTGCATGGTGTGTCTGTGAGTTTGATGGGTTCAGTGGTGTTCGTGTGCATTTCTGTTGTTCCGCTCTGTTGCGTCTAGTGTTGTTTGTCTTACATAGGCGTAGTTGTGGGGTGTGGGGTTGACAGGCAGTGGGGGCTACATGGACAGGACTTCAATGGTGTTTCGGTTGTGTGTGATGAGTTGCACAGTGGCTGCCGTGTGGGACTATATTCAGTGTGGCTTGTGCATGCAGACGTGGCTCCTTGGGTGTTGCTATGTCTGTGATGGGTCATGTGGGGTGTGAGTCTGCTGTTCATGTCCGTGTGCACATTGTTCACTTGTTCGTGACGGTGGGCGGTGCTGCGTGTCCGTGTGCTACGTGACATGTCCCATGTGTTGGTGGTGTTATGGTCCTCATGCCTCCAGTAATCCAGCCCTGTCCAGTTTCCCACCTGCAAGTTGTTCGTGCGTGCACTGTACTGGATGCCACATGGCTCTAAGCGGGGGTGCTCCATGTTGCAGGTCTGTGGGGGTGGGGGGTGTAGTGGGTCGTGGGGGTGGCTGTACACCCACTGACACCGATTGCTGTGGACCGTGATGTCTGCCTTTCGGCTGTCGTTGTGCACTGCGGTGGCTGACACGTGGCTGTGGGGTGTGGGGGATGCTCCTCCTTGCTGTGCTGTGGGACTGGGGCCTGGTGTGTGTTGTACTTGGGCTGTCCCCTCCGACCCACTGCACTTTGTGTTCCTGCCACTTACCTGTTACTTGTCGGTTGGTGCAGCTGTGCCTGACACATGGGTGTGGGGAGTGCTCCACCTTGCTGGTCTGTGGGAGTGGGGGCCTGGTGGGTGTTGTACTTCAGCTGTCCCCCTCCGACCCACTGCACTTTGTGTTCCTGCCACTTACCTGTTACTTGTCAGTTGGTGCAGCTGTGGCGGACACATGGGTGTGGTGGGTGCTCGTTGTGGCGCTTCTGGCATATTTGGGGACCTGTTGGTGGTTACGTGGCTGGCTTAGTGTACACATGTCCCCACGCATCTTACAGTTGTTCGGTTTGGCCTGTGTGTGGTAGTGTCTGTTGCATGTGCGTGTGATGTGTTGTGTATTGTGTGCTGGACATGGGGGTGTTTGTCCCTGGGAGCTGTGGCATGGTGGTTGCGCATGTGTGTACATAGCGGTGTGCTGGTATACATTAGTTTGTACTTACCAGCCTCCACTCCCTCTGCTAATCCGGCGAGGATCTCCCGGATGGATTACGACTCGCACCTTCTCCTCCCACGCTTTGAAGGTCTTAAAGAGCGCGGGATTCCCTCCGCCAGTGACGGCAGCCAGCTCTCTGTTTTTGCCCTCCTTCTTCTTGACCAGGCTCTTTACGTCATTCCAACGTTTGTTTATCTCGGTTCTGTTCCTGGGCAGGGTCCCGACTGCATTGACCTGGTCTACGATCCGGGTCCACATTCTGTTTCTGGTGGCTAGTGGTGTGTGCTGGACCATGTTCCCATAGATTTGTGGGTACACCTTGATGATCTCGTCGACCATGACCGTCAGCTCCATGGGCGTGAACTTGGGCATCCTTTGTGGTGCCATGGTGTTTGTGGTGCTGGTGCGGTGTGTGTTGTGTAATGTGCAGGGGGTTTGTGGTGCCGGTGTTTGGTGGTGGTGGTGGTGGTGGTAGTGATGTGTGCGTTTCTGTGGTGTGCTGCTGTCCTTGCTGTGTCACTGTGTCCTCTCCTCTCCTCTCTGGTTTGCAATGTAGCAAGGGGTTGTGGTCTGTGGGAGTGCTGCTTTTGTACTCACCTATGTGGGTGTGTCCTCATGGTCTGTTGTTTTCAGGTGTGTTGTGTCTGGGGTTCTGGCCTTTGTATTTTTTGTTTGTCCGGGGGTGTTTTCGGGATGTGTACTGTGCTTGTGTATTTGTGCGTGCCTTGCTGTGTGGACTTGTTGGCCATGTTGTGTGCTATTGGTTTTGTGTGCGGATGGTTTCTGTGCAGGTACGTGGGCGCCATGGCTTCTGCCGTGTCGATTCTCATCGGCGTTGTTTGCGCTGGCGGGCGGTATTTTTGTTGTTTTTCCGCGCTCATGGCGGTGCGATCGTAATTTCACGTGCGGTGTGTCGGCCGTGTGGGCGGGCGGTTTTGTGTTGTCGTGCGTGTTTCCGTCCGTGGCGGGCGGTTTGACTCCGACTCGGACGATGGCGGGCGGTATTTTGTATGATTTTTCCGCCGATGGCGGTTTTCAGTTTGTGTACTCATAATGGCGTGGTCGGTGTTCAGGCGGTGTGTGCGGGCGGATTTTTGCCGCTTCCATGCCTGGCGGATTTTTTACGCCGGGTATCGTAATGTGCCCCTAAGATATTAGAAATATTATAGATATTAATAATTAATAAATAAAAAAAGTATTGTGATGTTTTAATATTATGATGGACAAGTGTTTGATTTTAATAAAAAATATACACATATAAACTAATGTATAGTAGATGCAAATTAATACTCAGGTAATAAAATAAGTACTACTATATTGTTAGTAATTTTTACTAATAAAAGTATTGAAATACAATAATATGACCATGGGGGTATTGTAATATATTCATATAAAAAAAAAAAAAAGAAATTCAAAAAAATATATTTGAATGTGTAATTAAGTCAAATATATTTTAGAATTTCAAACATTTTTAGGATATAAAAAATATGAAGGAAGAAAAACAAGACCTGTAATGCAATAATAACATATTTTTTTATATATTTTTAACATTTTTAGTAATACAAATAAAATATAAAAAAAGTTTCAAAAAATAAAATACAAAAATAAATATTTTACAAAAATAAATATGCATTTTATTAGGTACATTTACATTTTATAACACATTTTAAAAAAAAATTCTCACGCTTTTCCATTGAAGTCAATGGCAGAAAATGTCCTTTTTCATTTTTACAGAAAGAGATGACGTTGCCGCGTAAACATAACTTTCGTCATTACGGGATCGTCACGGTAGAGAACAGATGCAAGAGAGAGCTCCGCTAAGGTAAGACAAATTTACATTATTAAAAAACATAGGGGCCTATTAGGATGGCGGGCGGACTTTAGTCCGCCCTCCATCCTCGCAGTGCTGGGACCGGCCACCAGACGTGCGGCGGTCCCGCACCGCTGATTAGGATGTGACCGCCACCCTGGCGGTCGCATTCCGCATATTTGACATTGCGGCGAGTGCTGCTTACAGCAGCACCCGCCGCAATGCCAAATGAGCATGTTGTGCTTTTCCATGCACAACGTGGCAGGCACCGCGCGGTGCCTGCCACCTTGTACATGGAACTGCAGGGGGGTACCATGGGTACCCCCCAAGTGCACCCCCCACCCCCCCTGGGGCCCGCAACGGGCCCCCAAAGCACTTCTCTGCCAGCCTTTCCATGGCGGCATCGCCGCCATGGAATGGCCTTTTGAGACACACATTCTAATATGGATGGCGGTGCCTGCTAGGCACCGCCACCATATTAAGGCCCAATTCCACCCGGCCGGCAATCGGAACGATTGCAGACCGACGGAAAAGCGGCGAACGGACTTTCCGTCCGCCGCGATACCCCCGCCATAATAATATGGCAGGGGTAATTCAGGTTTGGAGGGCGGGTGGATCGCCACCGCCGGGCCGGCGGTGGCAATCCACCCGCCATCCTAATGACCCCCATAGTGTAGTGGTAATGTTTATTGTAAGGAGAGAGGAGGAAGGTAGATAGATGTAGAATATGTGTTTCAGGTATTTTTGTTGTGTGTTAACAAACTATTTCACTCCATTACAGGTTGCAGTAGTAGGCCCACGTCGGGTCTCGTTTTTTCGAAACAATTATTGTTTTATAAAGTTAATAACAATATATATATTATTAACTTTATTAGACAACAATGTTTTGAAAGGTATACTTTTTTCGTTTTGCGACGCGTTTTAAAAAAAAAAGAAGCTTTTATCGTCGTCGCGGTTAGATGTATTTAGAATATGATTTAGAAAAAAAATAATTCCAAGTTTTGAAAATAGGAGATTGGATATTTTTACGTCCACCTATATTTAGAATGTGGATTTTGGATGAGCAAATTACCATTTTTCATTATGGATTTTCGGCAATGGATTATGGAACGTTGAATCGAAAAGGGATTGTTTTCAAAATAGATTGGATTGCAACGTTGGAATTTGTATGCGTTTTTGCACAAAAGAACAATTATTTGGGATTTTTTTTTGGGTGCCTCTTTAGCTAGGCACATATTTTTATTAAAAATATTTGTGCACTTTAAAAAACTTTAAAACGGGTTGTGGATTTCCAAAATGGAAGGTGGATTATTGGTAAAGGATTTACAAAAAAGAAAAAGGACTCTTGGTGAACAAATGGATGGAACATAAGTCCAAGAGTTGAAAAAAGAAAACATTTGAAGGTAAGGAGACCCGACTTTTAATATCAATTTAAAAATGTATAAAAAAAATTCCAATTGAATTAGTGTTACTTTTTTAGGGCAAAACAGGCAAGTAAGAAGATAGTGTGGGTTAGAAATGGAGGATGTGTGCAAGATTATCAAGGTAGTCTGAAGCCACTGTCAACGAAAACTGTTGAATTGCATCCAATAGTCTTTCAGACATTTCCTTTGTTCTTTTAGAAATACGTGGGTTCAGACTACCTGTTAATGATTGCGACATTCTCATTTCTTGGAAACTTTGCTCCTTCCTAAAAATGTCTAAGAAATGATAGAAATTAGGATGAGGTTTGCCAATTGATTTATTGAAGGAGTTGTGCCATCCCTCTATGGCATTGTTTGTTTTTGCTCCTCCCTCTAAGCATGCCGAGTAGCAGTTCCACCACTCCACATGGTAATGTGGCTTCCTCCTGCGACCCGACCTGCTTAGATGGCCAATCCATGTGTCTTCAAAATAATTTAGATTAGGTGCCAATTTTTCTTCGTTGTAGGTAAAGTATTCAGATTCTGTAATGAAAGTGTAGTACTCGTCTACACTGTCAGGCGGCACAAAGCAAAGGGCAGTTTGTTTTTTTAGTTCAAACTGTAGTTTGCTATCTGATATATTATCCTCAATTAAGGATGTTTTTTGAATTTTTCACTAATATGCCTGTGAAAAGTGAAAAAAACATCCTTGAATTTGGGTATCCGTGTACATTTTGGTAATAGTATTAATCATAGGTAATTCAAAGTCAATTAGTACTTTCCCAGGACTTTTGTTTAATGTTTTAGCTTTTATCACTGACAATAATTCAGTGTATGTAGAGGATTGTTTATCAGGGAGTAAACTGTAAACGAAGGGAACTACTGTGTTGTTAATATATTCATGAATAGTGTATATTTGGGTGAATGGATGGGGCGTGCTTTTAAACGTTCCATCCATCATCCAAATATCACTGTTCTCCAACCTTACAAGATTATGGGGTGTGCTAAAGATTAGAATTCTCTTTTGAGGGTTTTGGTTGTCATGCAAAAGGAAAGGTTCATTAGAAACAGTTACAGAGAGTTCAGGTGGAATGATTATGTCAGAATAGGTTTGGGGTGTTACTCTTTGTGGGTTACTTGCCTGTTTTTTACGTTGAATAATTCGTCTCAAATTAGGAATTGTGGGCATACTGCTTGTAACATGTGGTGGAACGTGTTGGGCTACCTCCCTCAAAATTGCACCACAGGGTTCATTGGAGGTGGATGCAATATCTTTAATTTCATTGATGGTTTCTCTAACCTCAATCTCCATTGCAGAGGCAGAGTGGTTATGATCTGTGGTTCTTAAAACAGAGTCACCGAGAGTAACCGCTCTGCCTGTGCAATGGGTTGAGTAGTATTGCACACACCTCCAATGACTCCTGGGTTCACTGAGTCTCTCCTTACAATAAACATATCCACTATGTTTGAGGAGTCGGTTTCCCCTGCTAGAGGTTATATATCTCGCTTCTTGATTTGAAGACGTTTTCTGTTATGGATTGAAAAAGAAAAAAAATGTTAGTTTATTTATAATTATTGTGTTTACCTGTTTTGAAGAAAAAATATACAGTACAATATTTTCATTATTTTTCAATGTTCTAAGTAAATGCTGTTTGAAGTTTGATTAACTGTTTGAAAACGGTTGTGTTTCCAATTTTGTTGTTATGTTCTTTAAAAATGCTTTATTGGGAGAGAAAAATCAATGGTTAATTGATTTGATTGATAAAGTTTTCTTGCGTCTTACCTTATGAAAAGATGTTGCTTGATGCTTTTAGTTTCGAGGTCTCTTTTGATAATTAGTTGATTCAGGAAGGAAAAAGATTTTTTGCGTATTATTAGTTTTATATTTTTTGATGGATTGTTGCTAGGGAGAAAAATATGGTTAAGTAACTTTATTGTTTAATGTTTTAGTTGTCTTACATTTTATGCTTGGTTTTACAAGTGGTTTTCTGTTTATTGACCACGTTGAATTTTATTTTGGTCTGAAATAGTAGAAAAAATATTATTGTTAAGTGTGGGTTATATTTGTAAAAAGTTTCACCTGAAATAGAATTACATATTAATGGTTATGGAAGAACAGGATAATGTTTGCTAATTTACAAAATTTTTTGTCATTTCACACATTTGTGTTACTTTTGCATTATTATTTAATAGACGAATTATATATTTATTTACCTTCAAAATTTTTTATTGTTTTGTAGACGAGCATTTTGTTGTTTTGAAATATTACTATTTTTTAAAACTGTTCAAAAGACATATTTATAAAATATAATAATTACCTTTAGATGTCTTTACGAAAAGTTACGTTGTTTTTAGATGTAAATTCTGGTAAAAAAAAATTCCTTGGTAAGTAAGTTTATTTACTGGTTTTCTTTACATTTTCATTGCTTTTCTGTATTTTGTGTATAATTATCATAATAATTTACCTTTATTAATGATTTCTTGATGGTCTTCTGTTTTTATTTTCATATACAAAATATATGGATATTTTTAGAGCAGATTTTTAATGCTGTAGTTATCTGCGGAGATATAAAATTGTTAAAAAATAATTACATTAAAAAAAATATTTATACATGAGTAAACAACATCTTGCACTTTCCCAGACATAAGCACATAATGGAGTAGGAATAGTAATTTTAACCCCACCACTATCCAGCACTTTCCTTGAGGCAAGCACCCTTTGGAGTAGGAATAGTAATTTTAACCCCACCTCTATCCAGCTCTTTCCCTGAAGAAAGCACCCTTTGGAGTTGGAATAGTAATTTAAACTCAACTACTATCCTGCACTTTCCCTGAAGCAAGCACCCTTTGGAGTAGGAATAGTAATTTTAACCCCACCACTATCCTGCACTTTCTCTGAAGCAAGCACCCTTTGGAGTAGGAATAGTAATTTTAACCCCACCTCTATCCAGCTCTTTCCCTGAAGAAAGCACCCTTGGAGTTGGAATAGTAATTTAAACTCAACTACTATCCTGCACTTTCCCTGAAGAAAGCACCCTTTGGAGTTGGAATAGTAATTTAAACTCAACTACAATCCTGCACTTTCCCTGAAGCAAGCACCCTTTGGAGTAGGAATAGTAATTTAAACCCCACCTCTATCCAGCTCTTTCCCTGAAGAAAGCACCCTTTGGAGTTGGAATAGTAATTTAAACTCAACTACTATCCAGCATTTTCCTCTGAAGCAAGCACCCTTTGGAGTAGGAATAGTAATTTTAACCCCACCACTATCCTGCGCTTTCCCTGAAGCAAGCACATAATGGAGTAGGAATAGTAATTTTAACCCCACCACTATCCAACACTTTTCTTGAGGGAAGCACCCTTTGGAGTAGGAATAGTAATTTTAACCCCACCTGTATCCAGCTCTTTCCCTGAAGAAAGCACCCTTTGGAGTTGGAGTAGTAATTTTAACCCAACCTCTATCCTGCTATTCCCCTGAGGCAAGCGCCCTTTGGAGTAGGAATAGTAATTTAAACCCAACCACTATCCAGCACTTTTCCTAAGGCAATGACCCTTTGGAATAGGAATAGTAATTTAAACCAACCACTATCCAGCACTTTCCCTTAGGCAAACATTATGTGGTGTTGGAATAGTAATTTTAACCCCACCAGTATCCTGCACTTTGTCTTAGGCAAACATTATTTGGTGTAGGAATTGTACTTTATTCTGGCAGCAAACAATTGTTTGAGTAGTTTAATTTGTTTTAAACTATAAAATATTCTGTTCTTTTTAAATGTTAATAAATGTTTGTTTTGGTTCATAATTAAAAATATTTTCAAAAAATAAATTTGCTTTACTTACATCATATATTTTTAATGTCACTGTGTTTTCGATTCTGTTTAAAGCAACTTTGAACATTTTTGAAAAAAGATGTAAAACATTATAATGGGTATATGTAATCAGAATCATGCTTGAATAAATTTGTAAATCTTTTTACATTTTTGCTATGGTACACTTACTTGGAACTGTTGATGTCACTGTTTGTTGTCGATATTTTCCGCTCAGCAAAACGCGTGTGGTTTGTCTGATAGTCAGTTAGCCACTGTTTTTAAAATGGTGGACGGCTGCTTTTATACGTTTTTTGATTGTGCTCGTTAATTGTATACAAAATATGTTTTGGGTATATTTTTTTGTCGTACTTTTAATGCTGTGAAAAAGTGTAAATTTTTTTGCGTTTTATTAATGTTCTTATCTATTTTCATATCAGTTATGTCTGCCATTTTGGTGACCTGCGGGTCAAGGTGGTTTTATAGAAAGTGTTGTAGGACTTTCATTTTCGTCACGTTTAAAATGGTGGTTTGTTTGTTTGGTTTTCGATAAGTTTAGTGTTTAAAAATGAATTTTGTCTGGTAATTATATGTACATTATATTTAAAAATATTATTTAATCACAGCTTTTATATTTTAATTATTTTGATTTTTAGAATACTCGAGTATTATTTTTAGTTCTTGATTATTAATTTAAAACTTTAGTACTAATTAGAAATTCCTGTGTTTTAATACAGTAACCCACCCAAAACCCCTATTTTCCCTGCATCCCGTCACAGGGGTTTGTTATACATTTGTAAAAAAATGCAGAGTAATTGTTGCGTTATATATATTTGAATTATATTTAATAAAAGAATTGTATTTTATTGATCCGGGAAAAATACTCAAGTATTAATTTTAGTACTCCAGTATTACATTTAGGAGCCGATTCCGATCTCGGCCGGTAGGGCACCGAATCGGATTCGGCCTAACCGGATCCGATTCGGATCCCTCTTTCCCGACCGATTCGTACGTGCATCCGGGTGAGCGAGTACGATGCGAGCGCACGCGAAATCGCCGACCGACTCGTTCGCGGGTCCGAACCGCTCCGACCGACTCGCACGTACACAACTCGCACCGCGCAAGGGAGACGTTCCCCGGCCGGGCAAGTACGATGTGCGCCTCGAGCAGTCCGACCGACTCGCGCCGTCCGGCTCCAAAGGGCAATCGGAGCCGGACTTTGGGGGTCCGTGTCGGACTCCCTGTACGCGTAGCCGCGTGAGTCGCACACAGGGGGACCCATGGGTCCCCTACCTGTGCATGTACGGCGCGATTCCCATCGACGCGTACCCGCTGTAGGGGGCGCCCTTGTTCGCCTCGCACCCATTGAGTCAATGGAGCCCGCGACGCGTAGTCCGACCGGCTCCCATTGACTTCAATGGAGTCCGACCGAATCGAGTCCGATTGCATGCGTACGCATCGTACTCGTTCGGTCGGGCTGCTAGAGTCCGATTCGGTCGGAAATCTCTCCGGATCCGGCTCGGTCGGAGTGATTTCCGGCCTGAATCCTAATCGGCCCCTTAGTGTTCAGTACTTTTTAAAAATAACTTGTATTAAAACAGTAACTGTCAGAAAGTAATTTTTACATAACGCAAAAGTTGTAAGTTTATTACTCCCGTTAAAAAATTAAATATGAGTATTTATTTTAGTACTCGAGTATTAATTTTAATGCTCGGGTATTAATTTCAAATACTCACGTTTTAATACACTACCCCACCCAAAACCCCTATTTTTCCTGCATCCCATCCCAGGGTTTTATTATACAATTTTTTTTTTAAATGCGTTGTAACAGTATGCGTTGTACTAGTTTGCGTTGTAATTGATCATTCAATGTATTAACATATTTTTGCATTGTAATGGTATGAGTTGAAAAAAAATGCAATGTAATGGTACTTGCATTGTAAAAACTGCGTTGTAAAAACATGCGTTGTAATGGTTTGCGTTGTAACGTCATATATTCGTGCCTTAGTGCACATCGAATCAAACCATCCTTTCTTTTTATCTGGTGGGAGCTTCTTTGCCGCCGATAGACCATCCCTAATCCCTTTAACTGAAACTCTTCAATGGTTTTAGCATGATCCGTAATATTATCTAAACATGCCCTAAAAGCCTCTCAATGTGTACTTACTAATTGCTTTAAAAACGTATCGGGTCAGTTTGTACCCATCGAAGAGAATAACCATTAGTCCTAGCAATGGAGAGGTCATCAACTAGAAACACATTTTCGTTTTCCACCCTTTTAGAGTCAGTAAACAGTGCGAGGGATACCCTCTAGAGAAAATGATCACTCAATAAATGGTTGTGTGTTAAAAATGACTTGACCCTGGCAGAATGTCTATTAGGAAATAACACATAATCAATAATAGAGTTAGCACCTCTTCCCTTAAAGGTACAACAGAATGGAAGAGGGGATAACTCTAAGGGGATTGCAGCTGTATTCGCTCAATCCCCTTCAATACCTGAAACGCTATCTGCAGACCAGGCTCGCCCAGATTGTGAATCGACGGGCCCTTTGATCGCAGACATCCCAATGAATCAAATGAATGCAGTAGACAGAGCAGCCTTAGAACAAGCACTTACACTTGAGGAAGTGGGTAATGCCTTAGCAAACCTAAACTCTAGGAAGACACCCGGGACCAGATGATTAGCTGGTGGAATACTATCAGAAACTGTAGCCGGACATCCCCCTCCATTTTTGGACTTATTTGTAGAAGCAAGGACCAGAGGCCACTTCCCTCTTGACATAGTCGTCCTCCCCAAGACAGGTTGCCCTCAGAGCCAGTGTGCATCGTATAGGCTCCTCTCCCTCATTAACACAGAGGTTAAATGATATGCAAAGCTCTTAGCCAATCATCTACTGCAGGTCATAGAGCAGCAGATCCACCCAGATCAAGAGGATTTATCCCTTGCCGCAGCAGTAGACACTGAATCCAGGTAGGGGGCTTCTGGTACTGGCCCGCATTAAAGCCCTGGGAGTCTCAGCAGCCTTTCTGCTGATAGACATTGAGAAGGCATTTAATACTGTAAACTGGTCATTCCTAGATTAAACCTTTACCAAGAATGGGTTTGGTGCCGAATACCTAGCCTATGTTAGAGTCCTCAATGCCACTCCGCAGGCTAGAGTGCTTATCAATGGTGTTTTATCTTCTAGGTTTCCCATTAGGAGGGGCACCAGACAGGTTTGTCCCCTCTCACCCTTCCTTTTCGCATTGGCCATCAAACTGCTGGCGGTCTGTGTCTGGTGCACTGCACAGGTCTGAGGCTTTGAGTGTGGCTTGGCAATGGAGGTCGGATAGCCTTATACACCAACGATGTGTTGCTGTTTCTTTGCCACCCTGCCGAAATGGGGCCTCATTTAATTTTTATCCTAGACAGCTTTGGGGCGACCTCCGGTCTAAGGGTTAACTGGTACAAATCCCTCTTGGTTTCCACGAGGGGCAACCGCCAAGACGAAACTTGGCACCCCCGGAGCTCGATGCGCAGTCTTAGCTTTCTGTATCTTGGAATCCATATCTCCAGGGAACCGGGCCTTACCCAGAGCTGCAACCTCTGTCCCCTAATGAGGAAGGCACAGGAGGACATTTTGCGGTGGGATAAGCTCCCCTTCAATCTCATGGCTAGGATAGCCCTTTGTAAAATGATGATCCTCCCGAGGCTACTGTATATTCTTTAGAATTACCCCCTCCACATTTCAAAGACCTGGTTCAGCGCTATAGTGGCCATGTGGCGAAGATTTATATGGGCGCATAAGCCCCTAAGATTGGCTTCCGGTAAATGCATTCGCTCAGTGTATGAAGGTGGCTTCACCATGACAGATGTCCAACTTTATTATTGGGTGGCCCAACTACTGACCATAAATGAATATCCATGGGGACGGGGAGATCCAACATACCATGGTAAGCTGTCCCTCTTCGACCTGAATACGATGAACAGTATCCTCTACGGGGCACCCATTCCATCCTCCCTCCCAGAATTGACCTAAGTAGTCTTCTGGGTGTGGAGAGCGGCGCTGAGATGGATAGGCCAGGACTGCAAACTTACACTTGAGACTCCCTTATAGAAAAGGCCGATGGTTGGCCCAAGTAATTAATTTAGAGGGTTTCAGGCGATGGGACTGTATAGGGATATTGAGGTTGGGAAATGTATGGGATTGAGATCATAACAAGACCTTTCAGGACTTTTGTGCTGACTTCCAAATTCCTGCTTCCCAGTGTTTCTGGTATCAACAGCTTCGCCATGCATTATGTGAATGCCAGGGAGAATTATATGACATTCCAGAGTGCAGCCCACAGGAAGGCCGCTCGCTTATGGGCCATCTGGGGTGGGGTGGGATTTTGCACATATATAAAACCCTGGTATCGAATTCCCCTGACCTGTCAGGTCCCTTGAGCGAGAAATGGAAGGGTGGGTAGGAGCCCTGGATGAGGCCAATTGGCAAGACGCATGCCTGGCACCCATTGTCTTGGGGATATCAGCAAGGCCTCAACTTGTACAGTTCAAAAATCTTCAATAGGTCTACCTCACACCCTCCAGTTATATGGAAGGCCGGAACCTGCAATTCCCGCTCCTGCTGCAGATGCCAAGGTCCAAGGGGGGACTTCTACCATATGGTGTGGTCATGTCCTGTTATACACATGTATTGGAAAACTGTCATGGCTACATTATCCAGCGTGGTGGGGATACATATTGAGGCACACCCTAGGATTGCACTGCTGGGCATATTGGATGGTATGTGGGGGTTACCAGGTAGATAGGACTCCTTTGGGACAGGGCACCAGGGTAGCCAAAAGAGACATAG
The DNA here is from genome assembly GCA_963921515.1 of Calotriton arnoldi. Classification (NCBI taxonomy): domain Eukaryota; kingdom Metazoa; phylum Chordata; class Amphibia; order Caudata; family Salamandridae; genus Calotriton; species Calotriton arnoldi. The sequence goes on along the minus strand of CAWUFW010021741.1, from coordinate 57,842 downwards.
CTAGGAAATGGAACTCCGCTGTAGCCCCATCTATGGTAGCATGAACAAATGGCATGGATTGGTGTGCCAAAATGGAGAAACGATATGTCCCTGAAAGTATGAGGAAATCTGGAGGAAATGATGGACACACTATGGCTGAGACTGTTCAGATCCTAATGTTTACTCTTAGGATGTGATGTGGAATGGGAGGAAGGGAGACAGTGCTGCACCATGCATATGATATCTACTTCAGAATAGGGACTGTTTACATTGTTCTTAATATGAAGAAGAAAAAAATTCTATTAAAAAGTTTCTCTTTTTGAAGTATTTTTAGATAATTTCATGCCACATGGAGCAAAATCTTTATACTTAAAGATTTGTTAAGCCACTTTAAAAATTAAATACTATACTCCAAGATGGTCTAACACCAATACTACCAATACCAGGGGGTATATTCACAAGAACGTGTGATAACTACCGCAAGAGTAGCGTAACGCAACTTTTATTATCGCAGCCCATCGCGGGAAAATAACCCCGTGTCAACGTGGAATTCACAACAAGGCGGTACCATGCGATAGTCTGCCTAAACCACGGACAATGTCCGCGATACAACCACCACGATGGAGATAAAAACACAAACCAAAACACCAAAAAACACGCGATGGGCCAAAGCGCGATGAGGAAACCGCGACAAGCAGCGCCAGGCCAGCAACACACACCTGGCAGGTGTCAAAAATCTCCATAAAAGTAGAAAAAACACCCACACACAAACTGACCAACACACAAGCACCATGGAGGCAGCCAGAGCAGGTGCAGAGGACGAGCGCAACCCCACAAGCACCCCGGACGACCAGCCTGGGACCTCGGGGACAGGGAAGGGCAAGGACAAGAAGACCAGGAAGACCAAGTTCAGTCCGCAGGCGAACAGGATCATAGTAACGGAGGTGATGGAACACCATCAACAACTCTTCGTCACCTCCAACGTGTCATTGGGCACCAAAACTGGAATATGGCGGGACATCGTCGACAAGGTGAATGCCGTCGGAGAGCACAAGCGGACAATGGACGAGGTCAAGAGGCGATGGAATGACATCAAGCGGAAGTCCAAGGAGAAACTCTCCGCCAACCTGAAGGCAGCAGCTCAGACCAGAGGTGGGGGCCCAGCGCCACAGCTGGAGCTGGATGACATGGAGGAGCTGGTGTCAACAGTCATCAGTGTGGAGACTGTGGCCGGAGTCGGGGGACCGGACACTGCTCGACAGGACACAACACAACCGCATCATGGTGAGTGACCACCAGGTACTGGGGGGACGGGGGGAGATGGCCACAATGGCACACATGCACAAGCAAGCAGGGCACAGTGCACACCCACAATCACTCTGGGTCCTCGCCCAGACCCACAGACTGTCACAATGTACAATGCCATGCTGTCTGAATGTCAACCTGTACCATGCGAATACATACATGTGGACACATTGTAATACACCATCCCCCCTTCACATCGCAGGGGCATTGTCCACACCTCCTGCAGAGCAGTCACAGCCACTCTTCACTGATGACACCCAAACCATCCAAGACCTCATTGACCTCATCCGCAACTCACCTCCAGGATCAGGGCAGCCCAGCTACATCCATGAGACCCCACCCACCACCCAAACCACCCAGCAGGAGGCACCCACAGCCCCGGCACCCTCCCGAGTCCCCCAGGAACAACAAATGGCCTTCTAACGCCTTGTGCTGGAGGGCCAGAGGGAGATGGCCGAGCAGGTGTGGGTGGGGTTCGAGCTCATGGCTACCAAACTGGACACCATCCTTGGGTGTCTATGTCCGCCCCATGGACTCCAGCGAGCCCTGACTGACATCTCTGGAGTCATGACGCGGAGGGAAGAATACCTGTCCGCTCAGAGTGGCCCCAGCGATGCCAGCTGTGAGCTGGCACACATGCGGAGGCTCATGGAGGACATGGTGCGGATGGAGGCGGAAAGGATGGCAGCCGCCGCTGCACATCAGCGAAATGTAGCTGGGATCTACCGTGCCCTGCATGTCCTCATCATGGCATTGCTGCCACAAGGCGTGGCGATGATGAATGCTGCTGCCCCCACACCATCCACATCTCCGCCCCCTGATGTGTCAGTGCCTCCCAGTGCGGCAGGCATATCCACTCCGGTACCTGATGTGTCACTGCCACACAGTGCGGCCGACAATCCTCCTCTGGCCCCTGATGTGTCAGTGGCACACAGTGCCCCAGCCGGTACTGCAACACCCACAGGTGGGGCAGGGCACACACCCGGGGACAATGACGTGGATGGGACTGTGGTCAGGAGGGACAGGCACTAGCATCCATTTCCGCCACCTTGCCTGTTTCTGCTTGGTGCCGCACATGGTCTCAAGACCTACCACTGACCCCCGATATACTCCGATGCACTCACCTTGGACAGCGACATGGACTGCCATATCCTGTTTGACGTCCAATGACATGGCGGACAGACTGCGGACTGTACCCTTCCTCTTCCGCAGTACAGGTCATCCCCGGATGGACACTGGCTGGCCCTCCACGGGCCCATATTGTGTAGTGTGCTCGGCATTGCCCTGTACCGCTCTAGCTGCATGACTGCACTGGATGTGCAAATAAACATCCAGTGAAGCACTGCTGTGTAATGTCTTACGTCATTCCTGTATGGATGTGTGGATGAATGTGGGGACAGTGCCTTCCTTTGCATCAATGATGTTCATCCTGTGAGATGCCAGTTAGAGGGTGCGACATTGCATTTTGTGTACCGGGTTCCGTGAACACTAACCAGGGACACACGCATCAGTCACTTCCTTGTCCGGACATGGACTGGACCACGCCCAGAGCCCACGAGTCATTGTTGCAAGGCCTGCGCTGGTGGGGCGTACGGCAGGCCAGACCACTCCGCTAACGCCCCGAGGGGGGGGCCTCATTGCTACCTGTCGCAGCCGTACTCGCTGGTGGTGTGCAGGTCACTGGTCTAGTTGTCAGCATGTCACAGCCACTCCCTGAGGGCAGGTTTTCACACACACCACACCCATCCGGCACAGGCGTCACAGGCCATGTGACTCCGCCAACATAAGGGGCCAACGACATCACATTCCCCTCTTCCGGTGGTGACTGGATGACAGCCGCACCACGGTTCTCACTCATGTAAGGCCCATGAGTTGTTGCGCACAGGGTTATTGGCACCCGAGGCCTTGCGTACGGCATGGGCCTACCACCACGTGGCGCAGACTGGGGTTGCACAGGGTTAGTGGCACCCGGGGCCTTGCGGACGGCACAGGCACACCACCACAGGACGGTGACTTTGGGTGCACTGTGTCAGTGGCACCTTGAGCTGCTGAGCGGGTGTGCAGCCTGTGATGATGCCCCGCCCCGGCGGTCCGGACAGCTTCGGTTTTGTGTGCCCTGCTGGACCGCAGTGTAGGCCAGAGCCAGCGGGCAGCGCGGGCCTACCGCCACGTGGCGACGCTTCTGGGATCCCAGAGTTGTTGGCACCCATCAAGACCCAGCACCAAACGTGAGACCTGGTGGCCTGCGGAGTGGGGCTGTATGATGTGGAGGGTGCCAAGTCCGCGGGCCCCGGGCTTGTGGCTTGCAGCGGCACGTGGTGGGACCTCCTGTCTATGCACAGGTGGCGGAAGGTGAGCATTGGGGCCTGGGTGTGCATGGGCGGGCATGCTCAGATGGGCGGCGGGTGAGGTTGGGGTGCCTCTGCCTGGGTGTGCATGGGCGGGCAGGCGATGTTGTCTTGTGCAAGTGTGTGTACTGTGCCAGTCATGTATCTGGGCTCTGTTTCAGCTGACGGCTCTGAATGAGATGTGTGACCTGGTGAACTGCACTACATACCGGCACGTGGTTGGAGACACACCAGTGGCAGCAGGTGAGCAGTGTGGCCTGGGTGCGCAGGGTCGGCACTGTCTCTCTCTCTCCCTCTCTTCCTCTCTCTCCCTCTCTTCCTCTCTCTCTCTCCTCTTCTCTCTCTCTCTCTCTCTCCCTCCCTCTCCTCCTCTCTCTCTCCTCTCCTCTTCTCTCTCTCTCTCTCCCTCCCTCTCTTCCACTCTCGCTCCTTCGCTCTCTCTCTGTCCTCTGATGTGCGCAGGACACACCTTCTCATCATGTGTGCTGGTCATTTCTGTGACGACACATGCATGTCACCAGTTGTGATTGTGCGGCATCAAGCGGGCTATTTTGTACATGTTTAGGTGTGGCTGATGTGGCATGTATTTGGTCGGGGGGGGTGCCAGGGAGGGGTGGTACTGGGGGTGGTGGCTGTGGGTGTTGTGGCCCTCTTGGGTGTCTGGGCCGCATGATGGGTGGCTCCATGGCATCTGTTGCCCTTCCGATGTAGCCCTGGGCTGTGCTCCCTTTTGGTTTGCAGGCTGCCGTCTGACTTTACACCAGGTCAGAGCAGGTGTAGATTTCCTGGTGCTAACGCGCCTTATCGCCTGTTTTGTGTTTTTATCTCGGATGTGGCTGGTCGTTGTGAATGTTAAGGTGTGCTGTTGTCTCGACTTTTGGCACGGGAACGCCTACTCTGCATCTCATTAGCGATATTTGCGGGGGTCCTCTGTGGCGATGTTTTTTGCGGCTGCTATCGCGGGTAAACTGGTGCTGTGGGCTGTTTACACGGGCTTGTGAATGGGGGAATAAATTTATCACGACTTTGGCTGCGATAAAGTGCCGTTAATTCGGCAATAGCTCCTTGTGAATATGCCCCCAGGTGTACTATTCGTGATAGCCAGGAATGTGAATCAGTGCCTCGTGTCCTCTTCTTTGTGCTGCTTATCAATTTGTCCAAAGTGGATGGATTCAACCTCTTTTTCTTATCTGAGCCTAAGTTCATACCTGGAGGCGTTATGGCTCATTCAGCCGGACTATTCAGAACTTGTATTCTGCCTGAGTAAATTTTTGCACAGTGTATGTCTCGAAATCAACACTTTGATGATGATGATGAATAACTAACAATGTTTGAGGTTCCTACAGGAATGCTACCTAATGTATTAATAGCAAAATTATCAATACTGACAAGTATGTACATGAACAATTAATGAATGAATCTTTATTCGATTATAAAACATAATCATAAAAGATAAAACATATAAAACCACACACATTAATTAAAATACAAAAAACCACCTCAATCCTAAAATGACTGCTACTACTACTGTTACTCTGAGTAAACAGTTAAAAAGGATACACCATAAAATAAGTCCAGACAGTCTTATAGTCAAAGGGCAGTAAACTGTTTAAAAATTGATGATTTTGTTCCAGTGTAAGGCACCTTTTCATAAAAGAAGAAATGGTCAACATTACAGTATGGGCGGTTAACAGCTGCCAGCCAAAACTGGCGAAATCCTTTAGACTTTAAAAGTTGTAGTAGATACCTTTGGCATAGAAAACCAGAATGACTACAAAATAACACCAGGTGCTCCAAGATCTGAAGGGAGCAACCGTCACAAGGGCATACCAGAATCGATTTAGGGTCAAACTGGCAGGGAGGAAACCAAATAAGTGGACGTACTGCGCCCAAGCGAAATTTGGTTAAAAGTGATCTTTCCCAAGGGTATCTAACAACTGATTAAAAGTAAAACCACTCGACACAGAGATTCCATAAGAACTAAGCAGATCAGCAGGAAGAAAATGGTAAAAGATTTTTCTGTAATGAATCAGGTTCCGCCAGGATGAATAAAGGCAAACTAACCAAACAGTGTTCCCAAAAGGATTCACTTTAAGCAAGTGGATACTGATCATGGTAATGGCATCCATTCAAAGAATGAGAATAGAAGTCATTACCACAGAGGTTTGGGCCGATGGACACAGGACACAGTATCTCATGCCTGGAATCTATTATCTAGTAATAGGGAGGTTTTGTTGTTTAAGCACCCATTTAACTTACAGCACTTCTTCTAACACAAAGTATATTTATTCTCAGAAGGAATTAGGGGGCATATCTACAAGGGCTGGCGATAAAATTATCGCCGCTTTAGCGTCCGTTTTCGGACGAAAAGCGGCGATAATTTTAACGCCCTATTAGCAAGGACACGCTAACGCGTGAATCCATGCTTTTTGCCCTTCCTCTTATCGCCCAGCTTTGCATCTCTAATGAGATGCAAAGTGGGCGTTCCTCCCCAGAATAACGGGAGAAATGTCGCTAAGCGACATTTCTCCTATTATCAAGCCTGACGCTAAGAATCATATCGACAAGAAAAGTAGCGATAACCTCGGTTATCGCTACTTTCCTTACGCCTGCTTTGAAACCGACTTAGCCATGATATCCTATGGAAGGTGGATATCATGGCTAAGTATGTGTGGCCCTATCAGCAAGCTATCGCCAAAAGTTGTGCGATTATCGCTGGGTTTCCAGCGATAATCGCACAGTTGGCAGCTTGCGCTCTGAATTTTATCGCTTTGGAGATAAGCGTTGCTGATAGCACGCTATCTCCGCGATAAAATTCAGAGTTGGCCGGCGATAATTATCCTCACGCTAAGAGTGCTGAGCGATAATTATCGCCAGCCCTTGTAGATATGCCCCTAGTTGTGTTGCTAATTCACCATCACTTTGTTTCGTAAGTTGGTTTCTATACTATATAAATGACTAAACCACCCCTCCCCTAAAAATAAACCTACTGCTTTCCTACTGAGCCCATCCCCACATAACACAAATAGTGAACTTTCAAAATTAAACATTCAAAACACTCTTCAATTTTTTTAAATTTATTTCCAGGCGACTCTGTAGGCCCACTGAGCCAATTTCTCTGTCCAGACCTTGAAAGTATCCTGATTGCAGACACACGCTGTGAAGACTTAGGGGCCGATTCCGATTCGGGCCGGAAAAAATACCGACCGACTCGGTACGGGATAATAGTCCGACCGACACGTACCGGCGTTGCCCGACCTGGGAAGTACAATGAAATGCCTGGGAATCACGACCGACTCGTACGGAACTCAAGGCGAACGACCGACCCGGCCGGAAACAAGCTATCCGGCCGGGAAACCACGTGAAACGAACCGACCGACACGCATCAGGAAATAATCTGAACGAAACGTACCCGCGAACTCCGACCCGCGCAGTACGATGCAATGGGTGCAAATTCAGACCGATTCGTACGGAGCCCAAGCCGTACGACCGACACGCATACCAAACCCAGCCGAACAAACACAATACTCCGCGACCGACGCGTACGCCGCATATGAAACTGAGCTGAAACACACCGGGAACGACTCGGAGAGGCGCGCACGAGACAACTGCAATGTCCTACTCGGTCAGAAGAACGACTCCTACATGCACAATAATTACAAATGAAAAAATACAAAAAAAAAGGGCCAAACAAGCAATGACAAAGCCAATAAATACAGGGGGGGGGAAATGGAACAAGGACACACCCCCAACTCCACCTACATAAAGCCCACAAATCCATACCATGATCCTTTGCAAATCCCACTGACCTGCCAGCACAGAACACCATCACACAGCAAACACAGACACACACAGCTCATCCAACACAAAAGCCACACACCATTAGCACCTCAACAAATAGCACCCTCACACACACACAGCAAAGCCTACACTCACACACCCTCACTTGCACACACACACACATCAATCACCACCACCACCCATCACCATGCCCCTAAAGAAGAATCCAAAGTTCCTAGATAGTGAATTGGAAGTCATGGTAGACGAGATCCTGAGGGTAGAGCCACAGTTGTTTGGCACATTGGTCCAACAGACCCCCATGTCGCAAAAGATGTGGGCGAGGATCGTCGACAGGGTGAACGCACAATCACCATGTTTGCGCACAAAGGAAGACATCCAGAACAGGTGGTATGATGTGCGCAGGAGGGTCAGAGACCTACTCAAGAAGGATTACCTCCTGAGCCAGCACACCGGCAGTGGCCCTCCTGCAAAACCAGTATACCTCAGGCCCTGGGAGGAGAAGGTGCGGGCCATCCTACCACCAGTGAGCGTATATGGACTAACAGACATCCCAGAGCCTGGTGAGTACACAACTAATATACACAATATTGTGTGCCAATACACACACATCACTGTCAAGGGGACAGTCAAACCATCCACCCCTAGCAAATCAACAGCAACCAAAAGATAATCATCCCAAGATGTGTATGTCAGTTAGATAAACACAATACATGCCATCTCACAGTGATATGTAACTGTGTCATGACATGTACAAACCTAACAACAAATAGAGCAAGGCAGTGGCACAAATATAACCAACAAACACTGCCTGATATTTTGCCACCACTAGAACACCACCTCACAGGGAAGCTCACTTAAAGGAAGGAATTCTGTGTATGCTGGTGAAGTTAGTGTAGCCAATAGCATGATGGGAGTTGGAGTCACAGATACTGCTCACCCTCACAATTGGCCCATCAACACCACTCTGAACCATGCTCACATCACAGGGAGTGGATAAGGACTGACAAGATGGCTGACACTGGCTACTACTGTGGGGAGCACAAGGCCCTGCTGGGAACTGTGCACCAACAAACAGCACAACACCACTGCCTGACATCCTGAAAGCCAACTTGCACTCTCTGCAATGCAAGCACGTTGCATGGTGGGATATCTGGCTAGCTGGGAAGGAGGACTCACAGCACTGACCATAGTTACAAGCAGCTCACCTCACACACCCCCTCAACACAAACTCCACATAACCCACCTGGGAGAATGCAATGCCTCCAAATGAAGATCCCACAAAGAACCACCACCCTGGGTAATGCTGTGTGAAGCACAGGGACACACCTGGGACTTGTAGCCAAACAAACGCAAGGACAACACTGTCAGCAGTCCCGTTAGCACAGGCACACTACCCCACAGGGAAGCAGAGTCCACAGGAAGGAAGTACGGGCATGCTGGGAAGGGGGGTGTAGGCAATAGCATGATGGGAGTTGGAGTCACAGATACTGCTCACCCTTACAATTGGCCCATCAACACCACTCTGAACCATGCTCACATCACAGGGAGTGGATAAGTACTGACAAGATGGCTGACACTGGCTACTGCTGTGGGGAGCACAAGGCCCTGCTGGGAACTGTGCACCAACAAACAGCACAACACCACTGCCTGACATCCTGAGAGTCAACCTGAACCCACTGCAAGGGTGGCATGCTTCATGGTGGGATAACTGGGCCAGGTGGAGAAGGATGGCCGGATGTCCACCAAATACAACCAATGCTGGCCATGCACACACCTCAACATTCATATTGAAATGCCCCAGGTATGCATGACAATGTGCGACACCAATATCAACCTCTTACTGTGGCAACTTAGGACAATGCAATGTACATGCCCGCATCCAGAGGTACAGTCACAACTGTCAGGTGTGTGAACCATTGATGTCTGTAGAAACATTACATATAATGTGTGTCTCTTCCAAATACAGGTGACGATGATGGGGACACAGCAGCAGGCGAGGAGGAGTCCCTGTCCCAGGCTCCGGGGGACACAGAGCTCACTGGTGTGGAACAGCCTCTGCCCTCCTCGGATGGCGAAGACCTACCTGGCACCTCCGGTGTGAGTCATCATGCAGCACCAGCTGGACCAACATCTGCACCCCCTGCACCCACCCCTCCAACAACTGCCAACATACAGACCACCCCCGCCGACACGGACAGACCAAGGACCACCGCTGACAACAGCACAGGGCCCCAGGCCCACCGTGAAGCAACGGATGACAACACCACTAACAACCCCCAAGTGGGCCTTGGGTCACCTGTGCGTGCCACCGCAGGTCCTGCACGTGTCGCCAGGGGTGTGGGAGGGGTGGTAGACATAGGTCGCTGCTTGCAGAGGGGTCTGGACTGCATGATGACCCACAACTGGCACGCATCGCTGATGCGTACCAGGATAGCACCGGAGAGGTCAGACAGGTAGTGGGGATCCTCAAGGACATACAACAGCAGCAGGCTGCCCATCATGCCCGCTTGGACTCCCACATGGCCCGTGTGGAGACACACATGTCGGGCATGGAGTCCAAGTGGGACACATTGCAAGAACTCACAGCGGTGCATAGGGACATATTGACATGCCTCCACCAGATTAGCACCAACATGGCCACACCTCCGTGTGTGCCCACAACATCTGGTGCTGCAACAACTGACACCGCCACAGGGAGGGAGGAGGACTCTGGCGGAGAGTCCCCTGCACCACCGCAGCCTGCACGTGAGGGTCCCCCCCAAAGAAGAGGGGTCATCCGAGGAAGGGAAACTGAGAGGTTGATGGCCACGTACATCCCCCAGGAAGCCAACACCTGTTCCGGAAATTCTCCTTTGTGTGCAAACGTTTCACCCTGTCGAATGCAACACTACTTTCCCACATGACATGGGGAGTTCAAGTTGGACTAATGTATCATATGACTGTGGACTCCACTCAGGACATTTCTGCTACCAAGACTTCCAACTCATCTGGGAACTTTGGATCCCAATCCCAATGTACAGCACCCACCATCCTGTGCACTATACACACACACATTTCTGTAAATAAAATCACTAGTACACCATACTTGCCACTGTTGTTATTCAAATGTGGATACTGTTATGGTGATGATGTTCTGCTAAATTACACTGTGTATGCTAACTGCTACAGCAAGTACAACACCGTCGTGTGAGTCATGGTGACGTGACACATATGAGGGAGACACACCACTAGGGCTACACAACACAGACACCAGGGCCATCGGACTCATCGCCCACAGTGATGTTGCCAGGAAATACAGTGGAATGCACAGACACCACACCTATTCAGAGTCTGTGTCAACTAGCCCACAGGTGCAGTAAGCAAATGTCAGTCAGATGTGTGACCACAGACAACGCACATCCCAAAGTGAAGCACAGGTTTATTACACATTTGCAACATGTTGTTTCCACTACAAATGCAAGGTTTACCCACGTGGCAGTGGCCACACAGTCAATAAGTGCAGAAGATATGAAGTCCAGGGGTGTGTGGCACATCACTTGTAGGCCAACTACTGCTGCCACCCTGAAAGCTGAATCATGGTGTCGGGGGATCCAAGTTGACCAAAGTACTCAGTAAGCACCTTGTGAAGGACAGACATGACACACAGTTAAAATCACTGTAGAACAGGACAGTACTGCAATACTCATGCCCAATACATGTCACAAGACAACTACACAAAACCAAGTTAGCATATCAAAACTGTTGGGGAGTTCAGACTACCTGGAAGGATACATTGCTGCACGCATCCAGTCAAGTAGCACATGGCCACACTCAAACAGCACCAGAGCACCACCCACACATATCATGCAAACTCACGTCATTCACATTACATCTCCCTGGATACTCACATTCAGCTGAAGAAGTTGGTGATGAGCTGTGTGCGGACATCATCATCATCATCATCACTGGCATCGTGGTCCAGGCCAGGATCCTCCACAGGTGGCGGACGTTGGTCTTCGTCATCCAGGATGAGAGGCAACTCCTTCCGCACTGCCAGGTTGTGTAGCATGCAGCAGACGATGACAATCTTGCACACCTTTGCTGGGGCATATGGGAGGGCCCCTCCTGCCTTGTCCAGGCAGCGGAAGCGGCTCTTCAGGAGACCAAAGGTCCACTCTATCACTCTCCTGGTCCGACCATGTGCCTCATTGTAGCGCATCTGGGCTGGTGTCACAGGGTTCCTGAGGGGTGTCAGCAACCACGGCATGTTGGGGTATCCGGAGTCACCTACGGACAGACAAGTGCACATTAGCTGAGTTGGAAAAGTGGGTGGAATACTACAGATCAGAACACACACAATGGTACAAAGTCAGTTCACACCGACAAGCCAGGCATGCTGGTTCTGCATCTGTGCCATCATCCTCGGGATGCGACTACTCCTCATCACGTAGGCATCATGTGCTGAACCAGGGAAACGGGCGCACACATGTGTGATGCTCATATCTGCTAAACATGCCACCAGAGCATTGATCGAATGGTAATGTTTACGGTTCCGGTATGCCTGCTCATGTGCCTGTGGTGGTATCAAAGCCACATGTGTCCCATCAATGGAGCCAATGACATGTGGCATCCTCCCCAGGGCATAGAAGTCACTCTTGACGTCAGTGAGTTGTTGACATGTTGGGAAATAGATGTACTGGTTCAGGCATCTCAACATTGCCTCCAAAACATCGCGTAGCACACGGCTGAATATAGTCTGTGACATCCCACCAGCAGTCGCAACAGTGTGTTGAAAGGTACCGGTGGCAAAGAAGGGCTGCCATTACCTTCACCTTGGGGGTCAGCGCCGTAGGGTACGGCCGGCCAGGTTGCAAATGTGGTGCCAAGCGCACTGCCAAATCCTCAATCAGCTGCCTGGGGAAGCGGTACCGTCGGATGCTGTCACGTTCCACCATCGTTGCCAGGTCAGGGAATGGTCTATGGACAGCTGGAGCCCTGCAGTGCATAGGTTGAAGGAAGAAAGATTTTCAGTCACCCCACATATGTGCCATTCACCATACTCAATTTCACATGATACATCATTACATGACACAAGTACTTGATGTGTGTGCCGTTCTGTCGGACATAACTCGCACCTACATGGCCATCATCTAACTTCTCAGTACAACATGTGTGCACAACAGGTGCCAGGTTGTGCTATGGGAAACCATTAGGCTGTGTCACAGTACCCATTTACTGCTGTCACGTTCCACACACACCACAGTGTCATGTCTGGACAGATGCGCCACAGGCATCACAGATCATTGACAGGTAGATTCCCAGTGACCCTGTCTTGCCACATGGACACTGGCATGACATGGCGTATCATGTACACGTCAGAAAAACAAACATGACTCCCACAGGTAGTGGCCCCTGTTGCATCCGCAGGACAGACATGGACGCTAGTGACGCACAACATCAAAGTCCATGCACAAACAACGTTGATGTGGAGACTGTCTCTCATCGTGCACATGGAATCAGTGACATCGGAAACACAACATGCACACAGACTGTGGAGGGACATCACTATTGTGGCAATGGGTCATCCTGTGACGTACATGCCTTCCCACATGGGACTCTGGGGGTATGTGACATGTCATACACATAAACAACCTGGAAATGTGACCATGCCACATGCTCCAAAATGAACTGTTGCACATCACAGTGGTCATGTGCACAACACACCAAGGACCCTGTCCCCATGAACACATGCACAGCCTGGGTGTGGCTGCCCACAAGTGCCACCACAGAAACCACATGTTAACCCCCATACACAGAGAAGGAAATGCAGCCTTACATGCCTCAGGAAACAGTGTGGACTGGGTGTGGTGTTGTAGGTGTGCCCCTGGGTCTCTGGCAGGTATATGTGGCTGGCATACGTTCACCAGTGACAAGCATGGTGACATATGGCACTGACCTATACATGTACGCGTTGTACAGCAATGGACCGATCGGTGTGCCCGGCCGGCCCATTGCATCTGTTGTGTGCGGGTACGTGTTGTATCCCGAAATATGCGTTGTACAGCAATGGACCGATCGGTGTGCCCGGCCGGCCCATTGCATATGATGTGTGCGGGTACGCGTTGTATCCCGAAATATGCGTTGTACAGCAATGGACCGATCGGTGTGCCCGGCCGGCCCATTGCATCTGTTGTGAGCAGGTACGCGTTGAACAGCAATGGACCGATCGGTGTGCCCGGCCAGCCCATTGCATCTGTTGTGAGCGGGTACGCGTTGTATCCCGAAATACGCGTTGTACAGCAATGGACCGAACGGTGCGCACACATTGGCTGTGGCCTGGCATGGCAACGGACGCGTTTTCGAAGCTCCAACGAGTCTGATGCAGTGAATTCAGTTGGCCAGCCACAACAATGTTGCAAAATCATGGGTGTCATGAAGTTGAAGATTTGAAGGATGCTGTGGGCATGTATTAGTGCTGCTATTCCATGGATTGGTCAGATTCAGAAGATGCAAACGACTTGGACCTATCACTTTGGACACATGGGACAGTATCTGCCTCTGCAGCACACATATAATGCTGGCTGTTCCCCTGGGAGCTCACTTGCCTGCACTACATGCTCCAGGACGACATCTGCCACCAACACTGCTGCTGTTTATGCATCCTCTGGCTCCTGCAATGGCACGTACTGTGGAGAGAGCCCCAGCCTTCAGCCTTGAGGAGAACCAGGCCTTGCTGGACAGCCTCCTTCCACAGTACAGCAAGCTGTATGGGAAACAAGGGGAGCAGGTGAGTGTGCTGTCCACTGCCTCACTAATTGTGCATGTTGTCTGACTAGCAGGACTTTCAGTGTGCACACCACTGGCTAGCATGCCCACTGAGTAGTTGTCACACCCCAAAGTGTGTAGTTACATGCACTGAACTGGTACAGTGCAGTAACAGTGCATTCCAACTAGGTTTACTTCCCATGCAATGATACCATGTAGTGACTGCTGGCAAACTGTTCATAGCCATTGTTGCACTGCCTGTGTACATCATATGCCCCTGTGATTGAGACATGTATATCCAACTGTGTGATGCACGTATATGTTGCATGTGTAGTAATGGCCTGTTCACTTTGTCATCCTCACAGGTTGATGCCCACCAGAAGCAGGAAATCTGGCTGACCATCGCCCGGAAAGTAAGATCCGTGGGGGTCTACAGGCGCAGGATCCGCAACTGCCAGAAGAGGTGGCAGGACCTTCGTGGCTGGACCCGGAGGATCGCAAGGGTCCAGCTGAAGCTGTCGTCTCCTCGCAGGAGGGGCGGACACCGGACCCTGACCCCCACATGCTCCGGATCCTGGCGGTGGTCTTCCCTGACCTGGATGGGCAGCTGAAGGACAGACAGCAGCAAGGAGGGGGTGAGTCCATGACTGCACTGTGCACTTTGTCTGACATGCTATGTGCCCTCCTCTGGCCTGGTTAAACTTCCACAGTACATCAGTCATGTGGTCCAGGACCCATGTCCCTCATTTGTGACATGCCCACTTCTCCTCTGATACGCATATGTGTGGCCCTTATAGTCAGGAAATTGTGTCATTTGGGGACTGTGTCATTGCATTTAGCTTTGCTCAAGGTGGGGGACAGCATTTGTTCCCGTGACTATGTTGTGCGATTCATGGGTGGGTCAATTGCTTACACAATGCCTAAGTTCTGACATGTAATCTGGGTGTAACTTTGCTATGTGGTCCGCTTGCTGCTCTGACTCACCACATGTCCCTGGGGAATTTGGCACACACCCATGCTGCTGGTGGGAACAATGTTTGGGCCTCAGGAGTATGTGTATCCAGTGTGTCACACATGCTTAGCCACCTGCCTACTGTCCAGGACTCATCCCTCTTACAGGTGGAGCTGGACAGTCATGCCTACTCCAGGGCATACAATACACTCTGTACTCCCACTCCCGTGTATCATCTGGCATGTTGTGATCAGTGAAATGTACCCTCAGGTGTCTGCCTCTGTCTCATTGTGCTGTGTCTTCGTTGTCAGGACTACTGGTATGTTTATCGGTTAGGGCTCAGCATGCCATCTGAGATGTGACCATGAAAGATGATACTTCTGTGACTTATAGGTGTCTGCTCACTTGACTGTGCACACAGGTGTTTGCGACTGTGACTTTCAGGCAGCTGTATTTTCATTCACAGCACACTGTGAGGTGCTCATGTTCAGAGAGTTGTGTTTCATGTCCCCCATATGTCCAGTTGGTATGACGTGGACAAATAGTAGTACAGATGATGTGGTTTTGGGGGATGGACATGTGCACTTGTCAGTCACATAACTTGCATTCCCCATGCCCTCGGATTGTGACACAGTGCAGACTGTTGTTGGCTGGCTGCCATGGCCATGTGACTTGAGACAGTAATGTATGACTTTGCACGCATTCCTGTGTCATGGCATTAAACTTCCTGAGACTGATCCTGCAGGGGAGTGACATGTGCAACATGCACCCCATTGTGGCATTGACTATCCGGACATGGGTGCATCATGGTGTCTGGTGCTGGTATGCATCACATGCATTTCTATTTAGACTCTGGCCATCCCTTTCTCCGGACACCTGCACTGACTCACTGGCAAGAGATGTGATGTGTGCATGTTCATATACTTCACCATGTTCCCTGCAATGTCCAACAACTGTGTAGGTGGTGCATGTGTCCACACTGGGGTCTTACCATCAGACAGGCACCAGACAGATGGGTGCAAGGGCAGGAGGGGTGTGAGTCCCATGGTTGACCATCAGACTGACAATTGGCTTCCCGAATCTGTGTGAGGACTTTAGGCAATGTTCAACTAAGGATGCCAGGGCTTGCTCTGTAATGTGCTGTACTTACTGTGGTGTGTGCGGTCAGTGCAGGTGACTGATGTTTGTCTGTTTCCCCAATTGTTCGCAGATACATCCACAGCCACAGGAGGGGACAGCTCCAGGGACCAGGAGGAGCAGCGGAGCCAGACTGGGTCAGCATCGGACGAGTGGTCAGAGGGACCCAGTGGCACGGAGGGCGAGGGGAGCCACACCGAGGAGTCCTCAGCACCATCCACCTCAGCTGAGGACCACAGCAGCTCGGAGGATGACTCCCTTGTGGAGGCGGGTCTCAGCAGCCACCAAAGGCCAGCTAGTCTGTCTGGCCCCGCCACCACCACCACCGCCCTCCCATTGGCTCCCATTCCTGAGGTCCATGGAGGCTCCCGTGCTCGGGAGCGTGTCTCCTTCGTGCCAGGCACCGCACCCCCTGCCCATGTGTCCCCTGCTGCCCTGAGTGAGGAGTCTGTGTACCTCCTTCGGCAGCTCCATGTAGGGCAGACAGCAATGCTGAGTGTCCTCCATGCACACACCACTCTGTTGACACAGCTGGTGTCGTTCATGGAGGGCATCTCGACGGGTATGTCTGCCCTACAGAGGAGCAATAAGTCCATGGACTCCTCCCTGATGGCAGCAGTGTCCCTCCTTCAACAGTCCCTCACCCCTCCCACCTCAGCCCCATCCACACTTCCTGCCCCCCTACCTGTCCAAAGCACATGCACACCTGCACAGTCACCCAAACACACAGACACGAGCAGCACAGACACACCCAAGAGAAAGGCAAGACGTGCACACAAGCATCCTCAGGGGACTGATACCACAGACACAGGGGATTGGGAACACACACACACACAGGCATCCACATTCACTCCGCAGTCCTCCAAATCCTCTCTCTCCAAGACCCCTTCCCTTGCCTCGCCTGCTACCCCACCTACACAGCAGACCTTCCTGTGTGACCTCGGCCTCTTCCCCTCCAATCCTGCTGATCCAGCATACTGGGGGAAGAGGAAGTCCACCCACACAGAGTGGAGTGCCCCTCGCCCCCGGACACCCTCCCCCAGGCGCAGGCAGACACAGGACCCCATTAGGAAGTCCCCCCGGACCAGGAAGAGCAAGACCCCACCACCACGCAGCTCCACCGCCCAGTCTCTCTCCTCCATCCCC
This sequence comes from Calotriton arnoldi, assembly GCA_963921515.1. Classification (NCBI taxonomy): domain Eukaryota; kingdom Metazoa; phylum Chordata; class Amphibia; order Caudata; family Salamandridae; genus Calotriton; species Calotriton arnoldi. Next base: position 40,430 of record CAWUFW010021741.1, on the reverse strand, counting down.
CAGGCCACCACTGCACAGGTTCCCCCGCCACACCCTGCCCCAGGTTCCCCCACACACCGATACTGCATCCCCAGACTGCTTAGGCTCTCCCCTCCTGCCACCTGCTCTTCCACCCCCAACCCAGACGCTCTGCCTGTTAGTGGCACTGTTGTGGAGACCGGGTTTCCCCCTCTGTCCTGCCCACCTCATCTGCCCACCCTTCCACTCCCTTGGAGTCATGCACTGCAGTGGAGTCCACAACCACCACGTCTGACTCGGGCACTGCCGTGGGTACCCAGTCCACTACATCAGTCCAGCCCACTGCAGTGGTTGCAGCACCCACACCAACTGACTTGTGTACCACAGTGGTGCCGGCCCCCCTGAGTCAGACACCTCCACTGCAGTTGCCGGTGACACTCCTGCACCCACCACCCCTTCACTGCCTCACTCTGCCATCCCCTGATCCTGTCCCTGCGGTGCCTGGCCTGCCCCTTGTATGCCCCTCCAAGGGGGATGTCCCCTAACCGTACCAGTGCAGGCAAGCAATGTGTGACCAGTTGTCACTTCTCACCCCGTTGGGACTGTGATTTTGAACTGGCCATTGGCCTTAGTTTCTTTTGGACTTCCGTGTTTACCCTGACATTTGCTGAATAAAGCCTCTTTTTGTTTACTTGTGGGTTTTCTTTTGATGTACATGATGTGGATGAGTAGCATCCTGCATTTGCAGTTGTAATAGTGTTCACATCAGGAAAATGAAGTGTTGCAGTGATGGACTCCATGTGGTCCATGGGATATGTGTCCTGTTGTAGTCTGGATCTATGGCATCCTTTGCTACAGTCTGAGGGTGTAATGTTCAGCATTTGACACAGGGATGTCCATTTTGCATTTGTAAATGAACATCTTTGTCTTACACTGATGCACATCTGGTGGGCTTACCACTGTTCAATGTTCCGATTTCCCTGACTGTGTGCCTAGCTCCACTGGACATGCAGTTTTGCACATCAATGTCGAAGGACTCATCTGTGTATACAGTGCAACTTGCTTGACATGTGTTTTGTGTGTGTGCAGATGACTGACGTGACACTCCCGTACCCAGGCTGATGTGAGCAGAGACTTCTGTGTGTTGTGGTTGTTGACTCACTGACGGAGTGTTCTGCTGACATGTTTGTGTCGTGCACAGACAAGGTTTGGCACAGCGGACCTTCCACAGGAGTGGAGTGCCCTCATGGCAGTGTGTAATCCGGTGACATTGCGTGGGCCTGTGTTGTGTGTTGTGTAAGCATGTCTGTGCGTGTTCCCTTCCCTTTTCCTACACAGCTGTGTCCCTAGGGATGTTCCTGTTAGTGATGCTTGCTGAGTTGTTCTGTGTTCATCCAGCATCTTGGACCTGGATTCTCCGTGATGTGGGTGCATGGCAAACTAATGTTCATGAGGTTGTCATACCAGGTTGTCTTTGTTGTCAGGGCTGGGGATGTGGGCAAACGCAGATGGGACACATTCAGGATTCCCCTTGGCACTTGTTGTTTACACGAGTCATGTGATTTACAGTTTGTGGTAGCTTTCAGTGATTGTGACACGTTGTGTGTGTGACTGCTGCCACTCCTCAGGGTCAGAGCTGCAATGTTGGAAGTTGTGTACGTGTGTTCTTCGTGTGTCACCTTGGCTTCTTCGTTGGTGTGTGACTATGGCCAGGATCCCATTGATTGTGGTGGATTTCATATCATGCCCATGTACGGCATACTGTGCTGTGTGTCAGACATTGACGAGTCTTGTTGACTGGCCATGTGTGATGGGTTTCTGCACCTTAGTTCCCACCACCACCCCTGGTATTGTCATGGGTGCATGTCCAATGTCACAAGTCCATGTGAGCTTCACTGCTGCACATTGGTGGAGATATGGGTGTGTGGTGTTGAGTGTGTGCAAAAGTGAGTTGTTGCACGGCTAGACCCCTACCTCCATATTGGCCTTGGCTGGCAGGCCGTGCTGATTGATTGGAGCTTGTGTAGGTGTGATGGTAGTTAGTTGCTCAGGACACATGGCTGTGGTTCACAGTGTGAACGACATCTAACTTTGTCATCACAGTGGGATTGTCATGCAGGCTAGTGTCAGCACAATGTGGGGTCCCTGGGGGTAGTTTTGTGGTGGGTCTGTCTCTTGCTGTGTTAGTTGCTGTTCCTACAAGCTTGTGTGACATGTGTACGTTGTGCTCCCTCTCATCTAACAATGCCTGATTGCCCACATAGGGGTATCCGATCCATGAGTAACTTTTGTTTGTATGGCACTGTATACACATCTGTGTGGTTGGAATTCAGGCCTCCTCATGTGTTGTGTGGTTGCCTGGGGACACTGGCACACCCCCATCACCTGTTGTGTTTGATATGCAGTGTGAGTCTGCCTGTTTGTGTTTGTGCCTTTGCACCACTGCATTGGCATATCTTGAGTGTGCCATTGGCTGTATGTTGTTTGGTGGCTTTCCCCTGCTGTCCCTGGGACTCCTAGGTCATCAGTCAGCACAATAATCATGGTTTGTATGTCCCATTGCTGCCATGGTATGGTATTTGTTCACCTGACATCTACAGTCTCCTCAGGATATCTACATTTGTGTGTCCATTGGTGCAGATATGTGGGTCAGCATTATGATGGTCACTTCTGTCATTGTGTTATTTGTGTATGTTGACAATGTGGGCCCCCATGGGTGATGTTTGTATGCACATGGCCAAAATGATGTTTCAGTGACACTGCACTGTTTCCCTCGACCAATCTATGTTGCTATGGGACACAAGCACTACTATGCCACTGATGTGTTTGTTGTTGTGTGACCAGGATTCATCCATTCAGTTTGGCTTTGGCAGCTTTTACCATGACTACACTTCCCTTTTGGTCACTGTGGTGATGGGGCTTTAGGCCCCATTGTCACACTGTTCAAAATGTGCATCAGCTATGGACACCACACTTCCCTTTTGGGCACTGTGGTGATGGGGCTTTAGGCCCCATTGCCACACTGTTCAAAATGTGCATCAGCTATGGACACCACACTTCCCTTTTGGGCACTGTGGTGATGGGGCTTTAGGCCCCATTGCCACACTGTTCAAAATGTGCATCAGCTATGGACAGCACACTTCCCTTTTGGGCACTGTGGTGATGGGGATTTAGGCCCCATTGCCACAATGTTCAAAATGTGCATCAGTTATGGACAGCACACTTCCCTTTTGGTCACTGTGGTGATGGGGTGTTCGAGCCCATTGCCACAGTGGCCATGGTCGGCTTGCATTGTGGAGGCCACACACATTTCTGTGTGACACATGTGCTAGGGGGTCACATTGTATGTTCAATGTCATGTTCAGTGTTGTAGGCATTTGACACAGACTACACACACTTGTCATGGTGTTGGGGGGGATGTAATCTTCTGTCATTCCTTATGTGGGAGTATGCTAGTTGTGTCATGCATTACCCGTCCTATGAGTAGGAGTGGTGTTAGTGGTAGGCATCCATCCCCCATGAGTGGGGATGGTAGTAGTGACAGGCATCCAGGCCCCCTGAGTAGGGGTGGTTGTTGTGGTAGGCATCCAGCCCCCCCTGAGTAGTGATGGTGGTAGTGGTAGGCATCCATCCCCCTATGAGTGGGGATGGTAGTAGTGACAGGCATCCAGGCCCCCTGAGTAGGGGTGGTGGTAGTGGTAGGCATCCATCCCCCATGAGTGGGGATGGTAGTAGTGGTAGGCATCCATCCCCCTATGAGTGGGGATGGTAGTAGTGACAGGCATCCAGGCCCCCTGAGTAGGGGTGGTGGTAGTGGTAGGCATCCATCCCCCATGAGTGGGGATGGTAGTAGTGGTAGGCATCCATCCCCCTATGAGTGGGGAGGGTAGTAGTGACAGGCATCCAGGCCCCCTGAGTAGGGGTGGTGGTAGTGATAGGCATCCATCCCCCATGAGTGGGGATGGTAGTAGTGGTAGGCATCCATCCCCCTATGAGTGGGGATGGTAGTAGTGACAGGCATCCAGGCCCCCCTGAGTAGGGGTGGTGGTAGTGGTAAGCATCCATCCCCCTATGAGTGGGGATGTTAGTAGTGGTAGGCATCCATCCCCCTATGAGTGGGGATGGTAGTAGTGGCAGGCATCCAGGCCCCCCTGAGTAGGGGTGGTGGTAGTGGTAGGCATCCAGGCCCCCCTGAGTAGTGATGGTGTTAGTGGGAGGCATCCATCCCCCTAAGGGTGGGGATGGTAGTAGTGGCAGGCATCCAGGCCCCCCTGAGTAGGGGTGGTGGTAGTGGTAGGCATCCATCCCCCCATGAGTGGGGATGGTAGTAGAGGTAGGCACCATCCCCCTATGAGTGGGGATGGTAGTAGTGACAGGCATCCAGGCCCCCCTGAGTAGGGGTGGTGGTAGTGGTAGGCATCCATCCCCCCATGAGTGGGGATGGTAGTAGTGGTAGGCATCCATCCCCCTAAGGGTAGGGATGGTAGTAGTGGCAGGCATCCAGGCCCCTCTGAGTAGGGGTGGTGGTGGTGGTAGGCATCCAGGCCCCTTTGAGTAGGGGTGGTGGTAGTGGTAGGCATCCATCCCCCATGAGTGGGGAGGCTAGTAGTGACAGGCATCCAGGCCCCCCTGAGTAGGGGTGGTGGTTGTGGTAGGCATCCAGCCCCCCCTGAGTAGTGATGGTGTTAGTGGTAGGCATCCATCCCCCTAAGGGTGGGGATGGTAGTAGTGGCAGGCATCCAGGCCCCCCTGAGTAGGGGTGGTGGTAGTGGTATGCATCCATCCCCCCATGAGTGGGGATGGTAGTAGTGGTAAGCATCCATCCCCCTAAGGGTGGGGATGGTAGTAGTGGCAGGCATCCAGGCCCCCCTGAGTAGGGGTGGTGGTGGTGGTAGGCATCCAGGCCCCCCTGAGTAGGGGTGGTGGTAGTGGCAGGCATCCATCCCCCTATGAGTGGGGATGGTAGTAGTGGCAGGCATCCAGGCCCCCCTGAGTAGGGGTGGTGGTAGTGGTAGGCATCCAGCCCCCCCTGAGTAGTGATGGTGTTAGTGGTAGGCATCCATCCCCCTAAGGGTGGGGATGGTAGTAGTGGCAGGCATCCAGGCCCCCCTGAGTAGGGGTGGTGGTAGTGGTAGGCATCCAGCCCCCCCTGAGTAGTGATGGTGTTAGTGGTAGGCATCCATCCCCCTAAGGGTGGGGATGGTAGTAGTGGCAGGCATCCAGGCCCCCTGAGTAGGGGTGGTGGTAGGGTGGTGTTGGTGGTAGGCATCCATCCCCCTATGGGTGTGTATGGCATTGGTGTTGGCCATCCCACCCCTATGGTTCTGCTGTTGCTAGTGTACGTTATTTGTGCATCCCTATGTGTGTGTGACATATTTCGGGTACGTGTAGTTTGTTTGTATTGTTGGTGTTTGACTTACCGTCTGCGCCGTACGCGTCCGTGCCGGTCCCGGTAATAGATGTAGAGTATAGGTAGGACCTGCGCAATGGGATTCATGCTTGGATCATCTCGTTCGGGTTTCTCGTGTCTTCGAGTCGTACTCGTAGCAGGCTTGTTCGTCTCGTAGCCGTGGATCGTCTTGTGGCGCGAAACGGAGCTTATGTACGGCTCGCCCGGATGCTCAAACGTGCCGGACGTAGCGACGGGTTCGGCGCGTACGGATTGCGCATCGTACTAGTCCGGCCGGAAGGTGCTGTGTATTTGCTTCCGTGCGGCTCGATTCGGCGTTCACGGATCCGGCTCGGGCGGGGAACAGGAGCTGGATTGGGTGAGTACGGCTCGCTCGGAAAATTAGTTGTTATACGCATCGTACTTGTTCGTCCGGACGAGTGTACGAATGGGTCGGGGAACACGCATTCGGCTGGTATTTTTTCCGGACGAATACTGTTAGGTGCCCTACCGGCCGAGATCGGAATCGACCCCTAAGAAGGGGAAAAAATACAGCACCGTCACAGTGCTGTGCGGGTACTTTCAATGTACCTCAAAGGACTGGTTGGAACATGCATCAAATATGCATCAAATCTAGCAATCACCAGGGCGTGAGAGTTGATTGGTATTGTGCAGGCAGACTTTCCCTGGGTCAATTAGTGCAACATATCCTGGAATGCTGCAAGTAACTCGCTAATCTGCTGGTTTGTTTCTCTGACTGCAAGTCACATGATTCAGGTCAAGCCCATGACCATCATCTGGAACACTAGTTGTCATTGTCTTGTCATAATGTCACACCTCATTTGGATTCTGTGATGGAGTGCAGGCATTGTTCTTCTGTTGTTGCAGCGTAAGCAGTTCCTGTAATGATAAAGGATATTTAATAGTTATCCAAGTGAAGTGGCAGAGGCTTCTGAGTTTGGTATCAAAATCTGATGCTCTACCTGGAGATCCTCAAAACTCTACCCAATGGCCTCTATTTCACTTGTAACACTACCAACTGAAAGCACTGACTCTAGATGTGGCGCAGGACAAGCATCCCAATCACTCTCTGAATCTGTGTCGCATTCCTGCTGCTCCACAGAGGCAAGGAGTGTGAAAATCTCTGATGTTCAGTTAGGTTATGTTATTGTAGTTTTCTTTCCAACAACGACAGGACTCTTAGGTAAGTCGTAGGTGCAGGAAGTAATGTCAGCTTCATCTCACATCTGCAACCGTCTCCTCCAACTGTCAGTTTCCACATTCCAGAACCCTTAGGTCCTTGGTGCTGTTACCAGGATGACTGGACAATATCAGGCTAGTCCTGATGCCACACATCCTTCCCCTTTAACATAAATAACATAGGTATAACAAATGATGATAATTTCAAATACAATCCCTAAAAGCAAAAATTACACTGATGAACTAAATACATGTTGCAAATAACTCTAAACAGTACTATATAATTACGTAAACTATCACATTATACCCTAGATAACAATGTGGGGGGCGTGGCTAACCGCCTAAGATGGCGGACGTGCTTTGGTGAGGCTCTGGACCCTGGGGGGGGATGAATCCTGCCAAATCGCCCTAATACTAACAAAGCACACTGCAAGCACAGCGGGACGCTGCCGCGGAGAACCCGAGCGGGGCGCCACAGGGTCCGGGTCATGCATCTGCGTCGCAGCGGCGAACTGGCGCCCTGCTGCGGCGGCGGTCGACGGGGCCTACCAGTGACGCTCTATGGAGGCCGGGACGGAGGGGTCAGGCCTGCGCCCATACCTGGAACGTCCTGAACCGGGAGAAGACGTGGCACGGGCGGGACCGAGGGAGCCCCGCCGGCGCTGCTGGGGGCTGTGCCGGGCCCGGTGTCGGAGATCGTGAGGCCCGCTGAGAGGGAGCGGTGGTGGAGCCTAAGTCGATCACCCTAGGGGCGGTGAGTACCGGGAGAGGGGTCGGAGCCTGCCAGCTTAGTGCGCCCGCCTTCCCACCTCCCGCGCCCTCAAACAGCGATAGCTGCAGGGAGCCGCCGCCCCCCGGGTCCTGAGACTGATGAGGATGCGGGCCTGTGCCTAGTTCCTCCGGCAGCATGCAGAGTTGCTACATCCTGGCTTGGATAGCCATCAGCGAGGAGCCGAAATTGCCCTGAGACTTGGAGAGGGGACGGCTGGTGAGGTACTGACCGGCCGGCGTGGTGCTTTGTACTGCCCCTGCTCACCCGTGCCCCCGGGGCCCGGTGCCGGCGCTGCGGGCTGGGGCAGACGGGCCTTCCTGACACCCGGGGTGATGATGCCTTGAAGTGCCCCGCTACAGTGACGACTGCAAGTCCAGAGGGGTGCCATTCTGCACCCCGCTACGGGTGCTGGCCCCCAGGAGTACGAAGGCGCTTATTGGATCTGCGGGGCCCCACTGCCTGCACCTCATAGCTCCTGCGAAGGGACTGCAGCTTGGCTGGATAGGTGCCACATCCTGCAAGGCACGGCGCTATACTAAGATTGCCAGTGTGGGACACGCAGATCTGCGGTGGGGGGGCTGGACTGCACGGGCCCCCACACAGGATCCCGGGAGTGCCCCATTCAGAACTGGGACACCCTGGACATCCGGGGGTGTTGAATAGGGGGAGAACCAAAGGGAAGATCCTAGATGGCCATCTAGGTATGGGAGGAACAGTTCCTCCGCCCGACACGATCAGCAGGCCCCCGTCACCTGGAGCCCCATCCCTTGAAACTGTGGAAAATGCCCCAGATAAACTTGACCTGATTCTTAAGGAGGTCCGAGAATCACGCCTGGCAATCGAGCAACAAATAGGCACCTTAACGACGGGCCTTACTCTGCTCCGAGCAGATCATGGGAAAATGGCGGAGAAGGTTCAGGACCAAGGGAAGACTTTACGGGCCATCGAACCCCGAATTACAGAAAACACCGCGCAGATCCAGAACCTTCAGCAACAGGTTAGTGGCCTTCGAGATAGGGTGGAAGATGCCGAGGGCAGAAATAGATGCAACAACATACGCGTCATAGGCCTGCCAGAACGCAGTGAAGGCACCAGGGCGGCAGACTTCATGGAGGCCTGGTTCAGGGAGCATGTGGCTCAGGAGGGTCTATCCCCAAATTTCTGTGTGGAGAGAGCGCACCGGATTCCAACTGGGCCGCCGAAAGCAGGGGCAACCCCACGGCCTCTGATAGTCAAAATCCTAAATTATAGGGACCGGGACGTTCTCCTGCAAAAAGCCAGAGAAAAAGCGCGGATCAACTTCGAAAAACACTGCATATCGTTGTACCCGGACTACACAATGTTAGTGCAACGACAAAGATCCTCGTACCAAGCCGTCAAGAAAAAGCTACAGGCGGGCAAACTAAAATATGCTCTGCTTTTCCCAGCAAGGCTCAAAATTATTCACGACAGGAAAACCTATTTCTTTGATAGCCCCAACGACGCAGAGAAATGGTTGGAAGTTATGAATTTAGACTCAAGTCAGAGTGGATCATCGGGGACAACAGACCGGAGTTCCGTCAAATCACAAAGGCAGGGGCACCGACACACCTCCGGAAACACACAGGGCAGGCCTGGGACAGGCCCGTCCTGGGCACAACAACGGTTGGACAGGGCGGAGGCCCTGGCGGCGGCCGGCTCCTTCAGAGACAAAACTAACATATCCCGGCTGGACTCGGATGAAAGCGCCGCTCAATCGGACTCTGATCATAGTATCACGCTGTTCCCCTCAGTCACTCCACAGACGGTGGACGACCTGGTGGATAATTGAAGACCTAAGTGAACAACATTGCAGACACTAGGAGGGACCCTGAGAACTGATACAATAGAAATTATGTTCCTAGCGATACATCATTTTCTAATCCTCAGTGTACAGGACTAATTTCACAGGTTTTGCTCCCCTCAGGAGCCGCAATCTCTGAAGGTATCGTAATGCATTGCATGATCAGTATGATGGTGCCGACCCTTCTGGAGGTCGTTGTGGGCACACCTGGCTCAGGTAACGTGCAGATGTATAGGAGGGAGGTGATTGTTAAGTCTTGGAATTGATATGTTTATCTTTCCCCCCCCCCCGGGCTCTGTTGAGACGCCGGGTCCCCGCAGATGAACCACCCACGAGATGAAAGGTGGCGGCGACCCCCACTCAGCGAATGCACAGTAATGTGGTACATAATTGTTGGAAATTTAGTTGGGCCCAGCACTGTTTGTTAGCTGCGCCATGTTTTGTTAGTTGTTGTAAGGGGAAGGGGAACTCCTGGTCTGGGACAGTTCAATGGCTCCTTATTCAGAGGGGCACGACACACCACACTGAAATATGCCTAGTAGTTATACCACTATAAACTCTTACAACCTGCTTACTTGGAATGTGCGGGGATGGGGGCGGTACAAAAGAGACACCGTATACACGCCCAATTACTCAGGCGCAACGCTCATATCGTTTTTCTCCAGGAAACACACCTCACTGAGTCAGAGGCCTTAAAGACCCGTAAAAAATGGCGAGGCAATATATTCTCCACTAATTATTCGGTGTTTGCCAGGGGAGTGGCTATTTGGATCCGGCATGGGGTCCCCTTCCTGGAACTTGATCGCTGCATAGATGATCAGGGGCGATATATCTTATTGAAGGGAACCCTGGATGGCGTCACCGTGGTCCTGGGCAGCATATATGCACCTAATTTCGAACAGGACAAATTTTTCCACCGATTAGGTACAGCACTAGTCGGGTGGGATACAATGCCCTTGATTCTGGATGGGGACTGCAACTCAGCACTGGACGTGGGTCTTGATAGGTCCCCCCCCCACTGCATGGTGCTGGCACTCGCAGGCAAGCAGACCTCCTTAAAACCTGGTTGGACGGCTGGGGTCTGGCGGATGTTTGGAGACTGATGCATCCCACCCACAGAGAATACTCCTTCTATTCGCCGGTCCACCACCTCCACACCAGGATAGACAGATTTCTATGCTCACATTCCATCGTCACCTGCATCAGTCACTCCACTTACTTAGCCAAGACATTTTCGGACCACAACCCCCTGGAGCTCACACTCACCTGGGGACGAGTACCGACCCCGGTGCCGACTTGGACACTACGGCCCCAATTACTGGAGGACGGCCCGTTTAGGGCGGCTCTCTCTACTACCATTACTAACTACTTCTCTGAAAATTGGAACACTGCTTCCACTCACCTTATAGATTGGGACGCGTTCAAAGTGGTGGTGCGGGGGGCTACTATTGGACAAATAGTAGGGGACAGACAAGAGATACATCAGCGTCTGATTAATATAGAAAGTATGTTGAACACGCTAGATCCAGCGGCGGTGGAGGATCCGGCAAAAAAAGAGGCATTACAGGAAGCCGGCATCGATCACGTGGACATCCTAGAAACTCTGCGGGTGATAGACCACAGGGCCTTTACACAACGGAAGCATACCGATGCAGATAAGGCTGGGACACTATTAGCTCGCATAATACGAGACAGACCAGATCCTCCAACCATTACCCACGTCAATGCACCGTAGAAAGGCCCAGTTCATTCACAAATTGAGATAAACGAAGCCTTTTGCGAGTATCTTAGTAACTTATATGCAGCCCCACCACACCATAATGACGCGCAGATAGCAGATTTCTTTCAAAACTTACCTATCCCCTCTCTACCGGAGGACGTACAAAAAGAACTCATAGGCCCCATAACGCAACAGGAGATTAGAGCTGCGATCAAAGGCCTTAATCGTAATAAAGCGCCCGGCCTTGATGGCCTACCTATAGAATTCTATGCAACCTACTCAGAAGCCATGGTCCCAAAACTGGAGGAAGTCTATAAGACGGCATTGGATATTGGCCACCTGCCACAATCCACCATGCAGGCACTGGTTGTCTCACTACTAAAACCGGGCCGCGATAGTACCGAGATTTCAAATTATAGACCCCTGTCTCTGTTGGCAACTGAATACAAAATCTTGAGCAAAGCCCTAGCAAACCGCATACAGACATACTTAACCACCCTAATACATAGGGATCAATGCGGTTTCTTGCCGAGCTGCAGCACGTCCCTCAACACGAGACGATTGCATTATATCATGTCCACCACCCCGGCGGAATATCCGGGGGCAGGCTGTCTGGCATTAGATTTGCGCCAGGCCTTTGATTCCATAACATGGGATTACATGTTTGCGGTGTTGCAGCGTTTCAGCCTCCCTCGTGACTATCTCAAATGGGTACGACTGCTTTATACTTCCCCCACTGCTAGAGCACGCACTGGCCGCCACATCTCCCAGGAATACACAGTACACAGGGGTACAAGGCAGGGGTGCCCGCTATCCCCCCTGCTGTTTGTGTTAGCGCTGGAACCCCTAGCGATAGCCCTGAGACAATCAGCAGAACAGCTAGTAATACCCATTGATGGAATTACACATTTAATTTCCATTTATGCAGACGATATCCTGCTGTACCTGAGGGATTTGAATGCCAAAGCTGCACCTCTCCCCACTATATTCTCTGCATTTGAAAAAATTTCGGGCCTTGCTGTAAATTCACGGAAGTCTAATGCCTTTTACTTCCACGACGGAATCCACCCCGATATGACACAATTCGGTGCTTACTCATTATCTGTGGCACACACTACATTTAAATATTTAGGGATACAAGTATACAGAGCGCAGGTGGATCAACTTGAGGGTAACCTGATAAAGGCTATCACTGCTCTACGCTCGAGTGTGACATTCTGGGCCTCACTGCCACTCTCAGTGATGGGACGCATTGCAATCTCTAAGATCGTGGTGCTCCCCCGCTTATTATATTTCTTTGTGAACTTGCCACTGGTGGTCCCGCACTCCATTTTCTGCACCTTGAACACTATCCTCATAGAGCTTATATGGGGGAAGGGCCGCCGGAGAATAAGCCTCCAGAAGCTTCAATTAGCTTCCACTAAGGGAGGTATGGGAGTCCCTGACTTTAAGGCATATTATTTTGCCAGTCAACTCCAATGGCTGTCCCACTGGACAGCGGGCAGGAATTTGCAAGAAATAGGATATACCTCACAGGACATAGAGCGGGGCAAACTGCATTCTTTACTTCTACCAAAAGCCAAACTCCCACCAGGGGGACCCCCATTACTTACGACAGCGATACACTGCTGGAAGAAGGCATTGCTATACACCTCCAAGGCCACACCATATGCGCCTAACATCCCATTATTGGGCATTCACATCCCTGGAGGGGTACTAACACAGGCCAGACTAAAAGTCTGGACGGAGACTGGCGTGGAGGAGGTAGGACAGTTCTTTGGGGACGGCAACCTTCTTGATCATGCCACATTTGTTCAGACCACGGGGGCATCAGACCGCTTGTACTTAACACACGCGGCAATACTACACTATATTAGGAAGGCATGGGCTCCACAACGTAGGGAACCCCCACAACATGAACTGGTTCATTTACTTTACTACATGGGAGCGGGAGGCCATCTAGTCAAATGGTTATACACGGGTATTAGGGCGCAGACATCAATTGCTCTCCCTGGTCTCAGAACACAATGGGCGACGGACGCACACACTGAAATTGCCGACAAGGACTGGGCAAGTATGCTTGAACATCCCAAAAGAGTATCCCGTAATGTTAAGTTTAAATTTATTCAGACAATGATATTACACAGATCTTATCTAACCCCACAGAAAATCCATCGTATGTACCCAGAGGCCCCACACTGCTGCCCCCGATGTAAGGGAGACGAGGCAGACTTTATTCACATGGTGTGGGCATGCCCACGCCTCATAGACTATTGGGAAGGAATAAGGTGGTCACTTCAAGAGGTGACTCATCTACCTGTCCAAGCAGCTGCACTTGAATGCCTTATGGGTCTCCGCAAACGCACCTCTGCACAGAAGGTACCGTTGAGGTTTTTAGACTTAGCCCTGTTGCTGGCTGTAAGGGTAATCACTATGAGGTGGAAATCCCCTAGAAGTCCATTACTGACTACATGGCAGAACGACATGATACAATGGGGTAGTGCCGAGAGTGCGGCAATTAGAAGGGAAGAGGCAAGAGGGCTACAGAAACACCCTATTTCTATGAACTGGGACATCCTGATGGAAAATTTTAAACAACTTGATGTCCTCCCTGAACGTACCTGCCCCACACAACAATCATGACCGCCGTCGACAGCAGGGCCATAGAGCAAATGTGGTTATGTGAATAAAGCTACCGGGCCACAAACAGTACTAGCAAGGACAGACCAGGAGGACGGGCAGAGGGTGGGGGGCTGTTTTACAAATTTAGATGTTAAGGTTTATACTTTACTTGAACATACTACATGTAGCTAACCTGGATGTACTATGCATTCATAGTTTAGGTTCATCCTAGAAATGCTTCCCGGGGGCAAATTTATGCCCGCTAATTAACTGCATTTGAATTATTGATATCTAAGGATGTTATGTTTTATAAACAAACTGAGAGTCATCACTAAAAAGAAAATGCCGTGTATATTACTGCTTGTTCAGTGCAATACTGTTATGGCTACCAATAAAGTGTGTTTAAAAAAAAAAAGATAACAATGTGATTTTACACGTATACGTGAATAACCTCACAAATAAAATGATTTACCCTGAATGAAATCCATAAACGTCTTAGGACAAGAAATAATCCTTCCACTGTGAGTAGTCTTGGATACTTCCTTCTGATCAGTAGTACTCTGATTAACGATTAGTTTATATATTTGCTTAATTTTTTTTTTTTTTTATTTGCAGAATTTTATATAGCGCGAACTCGACCCGCAACCGAATCGGGTATCAGAGCGCTTTACATAGCACCAGTTACGTTACATGAGGACACGCATTCATTTTTGTTAGGCACGGGGAGATTAAGTGATTTGCCCAGAATCACAATTAAGTTCAGCGTCATTACCGAGACTCGAACCCCGTTCCCCAGGTCCGAGGTCGAACGCCCCAGCCGTTAGGCCAACTCCTCTCCATTGCAATACAATGTATTCACCATTTCAAAACCCTTAGTTAACGCTAATTTAACATTCATCTTTCATATTTCTAAAACTTTCACAAAGCAAACAAGATTTTTCCTTAAAATTCAAATGTTATAATTAAAAGTCTTTATCTGACCAAGTATACTGGTGGGCATTGATTTGAAACAATCCATACAAACGTTTGTGCAAAAAAGGATTTTTCCAAACTCTACCTTTACATGGACCCTGCATATGGGAAAGAGATTGACAATGTGCTTTAGTGCCTTTGGCATTATTCACAATCAGTTCCCCTAAGCTCCCTGCTACTTCCTTGATTTCGTGACCTTGATCTTCTTCTCCACACTCCAAAGGAATTTGACCAGTGCACAATTAAGTGTGATGTCGGTCGAGTTGAAGCATGCGACCTCCACCTCTCTGCAAGTTCTTATCCCTCTCTTTGATGAATTCATTGCATAGTGTTTTCCGGTGTTCATCTAAGGAGGCTTTGCAGAGGCACAGTATGTGAATGGCATCCTCAGGTGCGCCACCACAGAGCCTACATTGTTCCCCATAATCTTTTCTTCGCCATGGCAGGTAATGCTCTAGTACTGACATTACCCCTAGCTTAAGTTTTAGAAATTGCTCCTTTATCTGGATGCTATAACTTGTTCAAAAAATAACCTTGAGGTGACAACTTCTTGTAGTTACAGAGAGTCAGCCATCCATATCTCCTCCTAGCCAGAGCCTGCTTGTCCTCCAATAGAGACACTGTTTGGTGTTTGTTTTTAATATTTTTTTCAGCTCATTTCGGCTCAGGTTCTGGGTCCAGACAGATGAAAGATCCAAAGTGACGAGTGATCTTTGTAGGTAGGACCTCATGGGTGATCTGTCCCTCCCCTGTATTTCTAACCAGAGATGGTGACCCAAAGAGCCTTTTTTAGCAAGTTTGAGCCTTTGGCAGCAGTCCTCAAAAGCTGCTTGTCTGCCCAGCGTTTGTTTGACCAGACCAAACTCTAGTCTGATCTGTGCTGGAGACACGTACGCTGGGAGATAGAAAACTGCTTTAGTAAAATTTTGAAACTATATATTCAAGCGCCGTGCTGTCCCGGCCCCTCAGAGCCTCACTCCTGTATGCTAACGTAGGCAAGATTCTGGCTTTGGACACTTGCAAAATTGGACTAAAGGAGGAGCCCTTCATTTTCCAATGTAGCAGTCCTATGCCAGCTCCAAGGGCCTTACCTCTCCTCTTGATTGTTGAAATTGCGCGGCAAATCTCCAATTGCGGCTAAATAGGACTCCCAGATATTTATATACATCTGTCTGTTCCACTTTTCCCATGCCCAAGCACCAGTTATGTTTTTCCTGCTTGTTCCTTTGGAATGTTAGTGTGTTGGTCTTTGTCATGTTAATGATTAACCCATTTTTGTTTGAATATTCCAAAGTTGGGAACAAGAGCCACTGCAATCCCACTTTATTCCTGCTTATCAGAACTAAGTCATCCGCAAAAAGGAATTTTGATGTCATAAAGCCTCCCAGTTTTGGTGCGTGACTATTTACCTTGTTTAGTGAGTGCGGAAGATCTGCAAGAAACAGATTAAAAGTAGTACTCCTATCACTACCCTCATTCATTCTACTAGCTCTCACAATCTCCTCCCCTCCAGAGCTCCTCTCATTCTCGGTGGTATACTCTCCACTCACCAAATTTCCACTATTATTCTCCCCAGACACTGGACAACATGTTCCATTCATATCCAAATCCTGACATAACCATTTCTCATTCAATTCAAATATCTATTGGCACCCTTCACCACTCCTTTATCACCTTCTAATGATTTGTTACATCTAGCTAGTTTACTAAAGTGCCAGATTTTGCCATTCGACAACTTGACCGAGAAAGCAAATACTTTTACCACTTGAAGAGGCTGAGAAAATTTACTAATACCCTTCTTGACTTTGTGATGAATCTTAATATGCACCCAGTCATCCTTCTGCATGACCTCTTTAACGCTTTTCTTTTTATCATAGTAATCTTTGTTTGTCATTTGCGCCAACGTCAGGTTCTCCATAACCACGGTAGGAGACCATTTCTTTTCCAATTGGCCAGACATCCAAACTTTATTATGCTTAGTAAATGGTTCACGTCCTCTCAATACTTTAAATGAACTATAACCAGTCACTGATGGAGTAATTCTATAAGCTCATATCAATTTGTTCACTTCCTTTTCCTAATTATTTCCAGCACTCACTGCAGTTTGCACACTTCCCATAGTAACACGTTGAATCTCTCCACACAACCATTCCCTTCTGGATGATATACTGGTGTGTGCACAGCACAAACTCCATTCCTGGAGAGGAAAGTTTTTATTTTGTCTGCCCTTAACTGTGGACCATTGTCATTTAATAATTTCTTAGGAATGCCTTACCTCAGAAAATCCCCCTCCAAAAATGAAACAACCACATCCGCATCCACATTGGCAAAGACTCCCACTTCAGGCCATTTTGAAAACAAATCCATTAGTACAAGGACAAACTTAGGCATGCCTCCTTTGTCCGGAAGGGCGCTCTAAGGGCCCCATGCATCAACCGAAAAACCGGTCGCAAACAGGCAGATTCACAGAATCTGCCCCTTTGCAACCGGTATTTTTGCATTTGGGATGCATCATCCAAAATGCAAAAATCGCAATTTAAGTAATCGCAAAAATAGCGATTACTGAATTGCGATTGCACTTAGGGAACCGCAAATTGCGATTCCCTAAATGCAATGCATGATGAAATCGCAAATAGCGATTTCGCAAATAGGGGTCGCAAATTACCATCAATTTGAACTTGATGGTAATTTGCAAAAACGTTGAAAAATGCACTAAAGTGCATTTTTCAAAGTTCCTGGTTACACACACACATGCCCTCGGGGCATGTGTGTGCGCAACATGTGTTCACATTACAATTTCAGGGGTGCAACAGGGTGTCCTTTTGGCACCCTTGCACGCTTGAAATTGCATGCACAATTTGCGAGTATCTATTGGGTACTCGCAAATTGCGCATGCAATTCCCATTCATTCCTATGGGCCTGTAGGCCCATAGGAATGAATGGGAAGCCATTCTTTAATTGCGACTCGCAATTTGCGAGTCGCAATTAATTAATGTTTAGGAATCGCTATTTTTTAGCGATTCCTACATGCATAGGCTTTTGCGATTCCATAATTGCAATTCCTTAATAATCGCAATTAAGGAATCGCAAAAGCCTACCTTGATGCATGTGCCCCTAAATATCCGCTACTAAAGCTTGCCAGGGACCTTCCGGTAATTCAAACATTATCAAAGGAGGTCCCAATGTCTTCTGGGACTTGTTAGCATTGGAACAACTACTGCATTGTTGCACAAACCTTTCCATTTCCGAATCTACCCCCGCCCACCAGTAGGAATTCTTGACTCTTTTATTAGATTTATTAATCCCCAAATGCCCCTCATGCATTAATTCCAGAATCCTTTCCCTCAAATCACTGGGAGGAATCACTTTCAGGCACATGCATCAAGTGTTAAAAAACTCGCAAAATTTGCGAATTGCTAAAATATGGCTTTTGCAATCGCAAAATACCGTGTTGCAATGCATCAACTGCATAATTGCGAAAACACAAGAATTCGCAAATATAAAGAATCGCTAAACAATCTGCGAATAGAATTAGCGAATCAGTATTTGCGTCTCCAAAATAGTGATTTGCAAATAAGGATTCGCAAAATATGTGCATGAAAAATCGCATATTGCGATTTGACAGGAAATCGCAATTCTGCAAGTGCTAAATAAGAAGGATCACAACCAGGTGGTAATCATGAGTGCAATTCAGATACAGCTGAAAATCTACTTAAACCTATTGAAACACACCCAGAATGAGCTACCACATTTCACAATGGCAGGGATTTACCTGATGGCGAGGAGGATGAGGCTGCAGGCTGCTGGACACAGACGGAGGCGAATAAATGAGCGCATTTTCAGAGTCCGCATAACTTTGCTAGGACAGCAAGAGGATGAGATATACGATAAGTATAGGCTCAAAGCAGCAATGATCCATGATCTAATCAATGAATTGGATCCCATTCTGCAACGACAGACACGTAGGACCAATGCTATCCCAATGCATGTGCAGGTCCTATGTTGCCTACACCTACTGGTGTCAGGCAGTTTTCAGGGGGTCATTGCAGTAGCTGGAGGTGTGTCGCAAAGCGCACTTTCAAGAATATTCAAAGCATTCCTTGATGCCATAATGGCCCGGATCGGTTCACACATCAATTTCCCCACCACCGCGCATGACCTTGCAAAAACAAAACAGGAGTTTTACCAGATAGCTCGCTTCCCACATGTTATAGGTTGTATTGATTGCACCCATGTGGCAATATGTCCCCCTGCAGCACAGGAATATCTATTTAGAAATAGAAAATGTTATCATTCCCTTAATATTCAGGTTGTTTGAAATGCCAAAAACATAATCACTGACATTGTGGCGCAATTTCCAGGGAGTGCACATGATTCTTATATTTTCCGGCAAAGTGGCATTCACACCCATCTTGTCAGGGGAGAATTTGGAGAGGCACATCTGCTCGGTAAATATGTGTAATTGATACTCACAGTCATTGTACGTATGCCAATGTCAAACTGCCACTGACCCTTTGCTTACTTACATGTAGGTGACAGCGCATACGCCTTGCGTAATTACCTTTTGACGCCTTACATCAATCCCACAACTGCCAACCAACAGAGGTACAATGCAGCACATATTTCAACAAGGAACATCATAGAGCGCACATTTGGACTGCTGAAGAGCCGATTCAGATGCCTCCATAAGACCGGTGGAGCACTTCAATACAACCCTGAACAATGCTGCAAAATAGTAGCAGCATGTGCCATGCTGCACAATATTGCGACAAAGGGAGGAATGGAAATCGAGGTGTCTGAAAGCGACTCGGAGGATGAGAACCAGCAAGTGCCACACCGCCGTGCAGCACAAGGGGCAAGCGCAGCAGAAGGGCGCAGGAGAAGATTGGACATCACACAAAATTATTTCTGAGGTGAGTAATGATGACACAAAAAGTGTATATTGCAATCACAGAAATTTTTATTTAAAAAAATTATGACATGAATGTTGGAGCACACTTTCAATGTGACCAGTGGCACAGGTTTTTAAGTAATGGACATGAGAGGTTTGAAAATAAATAATGACTTGTAAGTCAGTCAAAAGGTCTGATCACATCCATGGTTACGTCACCATATCGGAATGTCATTGTACATGGCAGTCTAGCGCTTTCTCCCACGAACACCAAGACGCCTTTCAGAGCCAGCATCTTCATCCCTCATGTTGGAAGCGGAGGGGGTACTGCTGCGTGTGTTGCGTCTTCCTGCAGTGGCAACTGGCATAGCTATACTACTCAAGCTTGAGGCCCCCTCACTACCCTCTTCCTGCGTGGACATGTTGGCCGCAATTGTGGAAGCATTCATCATTTCCACTGCATTGGTCACCTGGTCCAGTGCCTTAGCCACATCCCCGCTCCAATGGCACATTTCTGTTTGCATGGTCACAGACCTACGTGCCAGCAGTGCAGTTGTTGTGGCCAGCCTATTGTTGGATTTAGCATAGATGTTGAGGTGCTGCATTAGTTGACGATGGTGTCTTTTCTGGGATACATGTCCCTCCTGCATAACCTTGGTCAGTTGCTGCACACTATCGGACAGTACTGCAATGTTGGCTGCCATCTTCCCAATTTGTATCTGTACCGAACGTGTGTTTTTGGTCTGCAGGCGCTGCGTACGGAGCATCTGTCCCTCAAGACCACCCCAGACATCATTTGGTTGGTCCTCCTGCTGTGTTCTGAGTGATCTAGCTCTTCTACGCCGGACTCTGACATTGCTTCTGCGGACCTGTGTTTGTGGATTTGGGATGGATGTAGCTTGGCCATGCCTGGACTCATGTGTTGCATTTGCCTCATCATCAGAATCCATGGTGACCAGTGGTGGGACAGTTGCCCTGCGTGTGTTTGGGGCACGTGATGGATTTGTTGGCATAACCGGTGTGTCCATATTTTCAACTACGCTGGTGTCCTGTATGTCCTGGTAGTCACTATCCTCAGCTTCTACACGTTCTGCATCTGTGAGGTTTAACAGTGCAAAACAGCATTAATTTATGTCTGTGATGTCATGTCACAGTAATCAATTTTTTGCTTTGTTATTAAATTAAGAATATATTACACTATTTTGAGTTGTTTTTTTCATATTTATGTGTTTGTCATTGTAACTGCTTGACCTGCCTACATCTCCCATAATGCACTTCCCTTCATGAATACATTATGTACTGGATGTTCAAAGTGTGCACTTGTGCTGTACTGAGGTGATGTTCTACCTTTATAATTTAGGACAATGGTAACATGCATTCATCTTACCTTCAGATGTGTTTGCTGCTCCTGACGTGTCTAGCTGTGTCACACCGACAACAGCTTCAGGCTAGATTGTGGATTCAACCATGTCCTCCATGGGAGTGTTCCCAGTGTCTGTCGGTGTTCCCCCTCCTGTCTTCCTTGCTTCCTTCAGCCGGTCAGCAATGCGCACCTTAGCCCGACTGCCCAAGTCGTACCATCTTTTTTTGAGCTCATCGATGGTGCGGTGTGTCACCCCAATGGCATTCACCCGGTTTTGGATCCGGATCCATATTTTTCTTTTCTCCTGCTCTGCCACTTTTAATGATAATTTCCCAAACAGCTTATCATGGCTGTGGACAACTCCCTCAATGAGGGTGTCAATTTCTTTTTCAGAAAATTTCATTTTCCTCTTCCTGGCTGTTTGGCTGTCCTCTGCTGTTTGTGAATTTTCCATTTTCTTACAAATGCCAGGTGATTCCAATGTCTCAATCCCACTCCTGTTTAGCTCCCAGAGCCAGCTCCCTCCTCTCCCTCTGACTGCACAGAAAATGGGGCTTGTGCTGCTCACTTCCAGGTTCTGATGTCATCAGGATGCATCAAAAAGCGACTTCGGAAATAGCGATTTCGCTAATAGCGAGATCGCTAATAGCAAGTTCGCAATTACAGAAATCGCTATTATTTTTGCGATTTTTTGCGATTCTTTATTTTCTCGCAAATTATTTGTTGCATCGGGTTTTGCGATTCTTTATTTGCAAATCCTTAAAATTCGCAAATAAATATTCGCAATCTTAAACATTGATGCATGTGCCTGTTAATGCCCTCGCAATAGAAATCCTTTATCAGAAATAGATAGTTCCTCTCTCAGTTCCCAAAATTTCTTAGCTTCCTCATTTAGGGCCCCATGCATCAACCGAAAAAACGGTTGCTAACGGGCAGATTCGCAGAATCTGCCCCTTTGCGACCGGTACTTTTGCATTTGGGATGCATCATCCGAAATGCAAAAATCGCGATTTAAGTAACCGCAAAAATAGCGATTACTGAATTGTGATTGCATTTAGGGAATCACAAATTGTGATTCCCTAAATGCAATGCATGATGAAATCGCAAATAGCGATTTCGCAAATAGTGGGCGCAAATTACCATCAATTTGAACTTGATGGTAATTTGCAAAAACTTTGAAAAATGCGCTAAAGTGCATTTTTCAAAGTTCCTGGTTACACACACACATGCCCTTGGGGCATGTGTTTGCGCAACATGTGTTCACATTACAATTTCAGGGGTGCAACAGAGTGTCCTTTGTGCACCCTTGCACCCTTGAAATTGCATCCACAATTTGCGAGTACCTATTGGGTACTCGCACATTGCGAATGCAATTCTGATTCATTCCTATGGGCCTGTATGCCCATAGGAATGAATGGGAAGCCATTCCTTAATTGCGACTCGCAATTTGCGAGTCGCAATTAAGGAATGTTTAGGAATCGCTATTTTTTTAGCGATTCCTACATGCATAGGCTTTTGCGATTCCATAATTGCGATTCCTAAATAATCGCAATTAAGGAATCACATAAGCCTACCTTGATGCATGTGCCCCCTAGTGTGTTCTTGGGGCCATCCTTCCAAAACAAATTTCTTAATTTCCTCCATGACTTTGTCCTCTGCACTTTTCCATCCACTTATTCTTTAGAATGGCCATACCTTTGTCACCAGTAACAGCCACACTGTACTCGTCCCACTGATCCTGCAATGGAACCTGGCTACCCACGGATGACCGGCCCAAAAAAAAAAGCTACCTT
This sequence comes from Calotriton arnoldi, assembly GCA_963921515.1. Classification (NCBI taxonomy): domain Eukaryota; kingdom Metazoa; phylum Chordata; class Amphibia; order Caudata; family Salamandridae; genus Calotriton; species Calotriton arnoldi. Next base: position 17,928 of record CAWUFW010021741.1, on the reverse strand, counting down.
ATTATCCCAACCTAGAATGTTCTCCGCTTTATAAGTGTAATCCAGCAACTTGAGTTTCAACCTTGCCAAGTGTAAAGTGGCACCTGCAGACCCTTCCGTTGTCAATACCTTCATCAAGGGTTTGTGGCCAGTCCGCACCATGAACTCAGAACCACACAAATACTGTCTCAACTTTCCCATTGCCCAGATGCATGCCAACATCTCCTTTTCAATGACAGAGTATTTTACCTCCTTAGGAGATAGTGAACGTGAAGCAAATGCAACTGTATCCTCCACTTCCTTCCCATTTGTAGTTGACACCTGACTCAGTACTGCCCCCAAACCCTTACCACTAGCATCCATGGTGAGGATGGTACTAGTGTTAAGATAGAACTCCTGTAATGGAAGTGCACATATGTCCTTTTTTATACTTTGAAATTCATTATTCACTTCCTCATTCCATTCAAAGGCTCTACGTTCTTTAAGCAATTACCTTAGATCAAAAGTCTTTTTGGCAAAGTTAATCACAAACGTAGTACAAAATTCAGAAAGGCCAAAAAGGACCTAACTTCATCTCTGCAGGTAAAGGCAGGAGCATTACGAATGGCATCTTTAATCTCTTTCTTAGAAAAAATTCCCTCCTCACTAACTACATGACCCAGATAATTCACAGACTTCATGCAGAATTTACACTTGTTCCATTCCGAGGTTAATCCATTCTTTTTTTAAATTGCTAAGACCTCCCTCAGTCTACCATCATGCTACTCCTTACCCCTTCCCATAACTAAGATGTCATCATGAAAGTACTTAACACCTCTTTCATCCCTAAACAGCCTATGCATCAGTTTCTGAAAAACTGCATCCGCTGAGACCAGCCCAAACAGCATATGCAAAAACCAATAGCAACCAAAGGGTGTGATAAATGCTGAAGTTTCCTGCTAGTATGCAGAGCAACTTGATGGTAGGCTGTGGACAAATCAACAGTGGAAAACCATCTTACCTCTTTTGTCTCAGTCAACAATTTATTATTTTTTGTAGAGGAAATTTCAATGCAACAATATTTTTGTTTATGTCTTGTAAGTCAACACATTAATCTTATAGATCCATTGGCCTTCCTAACAACAACCAATGGAGATAGCCATTCCACACATTCAATTTACTCAATTATACCTTTTGCTCCAATTTGTTATGTTCACTAACCACTTCATTCCTTACTCTCAAAGGGATGTTCCTTACTTTGTGGCACACTGGAGTGGCGCCCTCTTCAAGCACAATTTTGTGTACGTACCCCTTTAATTTACCAATATTGCCTGAAAATACTTCCAGAAATGCCTTCCTCCAAGTTTCATTTTCTTCCTGTTCCTGTGTTCCCAGTAATAAAACTTGATCCTTACTATTGGGATCTAAAATCATGCCCAATGCTTTTTGGTCCCTCCAACCCAAAACAGAGGGTCCTATTTCAGGCACATATAACGTTCCCCATATGGTACGCCTCCTGAACTCAAACTAAAAACCTTTGTATCCCAACATTGGAATTTTTGACCAGTAAATGTCACCAATTGAATGTCAGACTCCACCAACTCATTGCCCTTTTTAGTCACAAATTTCTCACTCCACACATTTGTGTTTATTAAAGTAAATGGGGAGTCCGAGTCCACCACAATTGATATTTCTACCCCACCAATAAACACTTGTCACACTTGGGTTTGTTCTCTGTTGCATTATCAAAATTCAGAACAGGACATTCAACGCATAGCACACATTCATTGTCACTCATATCACTGTTTTCTGATATTTCTACCCCACCAATAAACACTTGTCACACTTGGGTTTGTTCTCTGTTGCATTATCAAAATTCAGAACAGGACATTCAACGCATAGCACACATTCATTGTCACTCATATCACTGTTTTCTGAATGTTCTGATTCTGTTTTATCAGATAGATACTTTACAGCTTGCTTGGTTTTCTCGTTCTTCCTCCTACAAACTTTGGCAAAGTGGACAATTACTCCACTCCACTCTTGCTCAATGTTCTTTACTCCCGCAGTGAAAGCAAGCAAGTACCCTATCTTTGCCTTTCAATTTTTGAGTACCTTGTTCTTTTTCTTCTCCTTACACAAAGTGACTTTACAAACATCATCCTTAACCTTACTACTGGGAGAAGAAGTCGCAGTCATTGTACACCTTTTTGAAAGCTCACCTGTCTCTACAATGGCCAGCACCTCTTTTAAGGGCGAGTCTCCACTTACCCACAACCTTTCCTGCAAGTTGTTATCATTGTTGTGCATAATTATTTGGTCACGTTTCAGTTCATCATGAAGTGTACCAAACTTGCAAGACACTGCCAATTTTGTTTGTGCAGAAACATACTCTTCAATAGGCTCATGCTTCCCCTGCTTCCTTTGAAAAAAAATTAAATGGCCAATAGCAGTGCAAACTGCTGGCTTATAGTAATTATCTAAATCTTCTAGTGCATGTCTAAATACATCCCCATCCACTGAATATCTTACTTTCTTTTCCATCTGACCATATACTTTTAGACCCTCTGGTCGTAAACTATGAAGTAGGATTTTCTTCCTTCTTGAAGCAGAACATTCTTCAGAACTTTCCTCGTCTATTGCTGACATATAATAAACAAAATACTCTTTCCACTCCGGCCATTTCATTTGGGGTTCACCCGGTAGTTGTAAAAATGGCCCTGTTGGTGTGAGTGAAAACGTTGGAGCACACATAGTTAAGTTATACTAAACAGCGATAACTTTATTCAAGGATTTATAATGCCTGATCAATAAATTTAAATGCCAATTCCTCGCTACTAATACCTATGTACGAATACTTATGTAGTATCTTTGAATAAAATGTCCAGAATGCAATAGAACTGATCACTATAGATCAGCTAACTGGGAAAATTCCAGGTGTGCACATCACCATCAATGTGCAGGAATGAATCACAAGTTAGTTCAGGACACAGACTTGTATACTCTTCTAATGCAGAAGTGGTACATGCATCACTGTATTGCTGAATGCGCAAGAATACGTACAACTTCTTTAGGATAAGTGAGGCGTACACATCACCGTAACCATAAAATTGTGGCAGTGGTTTCTGAAGAGTGCCAAAATGTAGAGCACAAAACTAAAACTGAGGTGTGTGTGTCACCGTGAAGGAAGTTTATGCACCCAAGTCTAGAACATGAAGTTGCAGAAGTGCATCATCATACTACCATCATGCATCAAGTTGCAGAAATGCATTTTAATACAAGGTGTGCCTCAGCGTGGAATAGAAAGCACTAAAAATGTCCCAATTCCAAAGCTGCTCCTCACTCCTCAAGTCTAGTACCCAAGTAGCAAGTAATGCACTTTACAACAAGGTGTGCGCATCACCATGAAATAGGAAGGGGTACGAATGCCTAAAAAGATCTAAACCCGCTCCTTAAGCAAAAGTTGTGTGCATCACCGTAGCGCACCAGCAGAAACAGAAGCCAATGACCGCAAGCCTTCACGACACCTACATCCAATATGGCCATTGCGGGTTAGCAGTCAAGACAATGCCACCACTCATGCCCAAGCATTAGATCGACAAAGCCACACTTGAGGAGGAAGCATGAGGGAAGGCTCGAGCGCATCCTTGTGATATACGTTTATAACAAGCCATGCTTCACACAATTTGCCCAGGTTTTTAATTCGGAAAAAGTTACCACACTGCCCTGCACGGTCTACTCTTCTGTTATTAGCCCCACAAGTGGCCATAATGGTGAACCCAGCAACAGGTTCACTTGTAAAAGTGGTTCACTCTGTGACCAGGGACAATCAAGGCACGTCCGTCACAGGTTGCTGAAGGCAGGAGCACCATGGATCAACTCGTCACCAAATCTGTAGTGTTCCCTCCAACTATGACTGAACTCTTAAATAAGTAAAAGTATTTATTGTATAAGAGCAAGCAGCTACATCTGCTTCATCTCACGTCTACATCTGGTCTCCTCCAACCGCCAGTTCCCACATTCCAGGATCCTTATGTCCTTGTTGACTGTTATCAGGATGACTGGAAAATATCAGGCTGTCCTGATACCACAATTATATTATGTTATGTTATGTCATGTTAATCACCCGGGAGGATATCCTGGTGCCTGATGAGAGTGAAGCAGCCCTGACTGGAACTGATTGGAAATGCAGGTTTTCATGTAGGTTGCAATATAGTAGCAGGGAGAATGTGAATGAAGAGTGAGAGAGTGGGAAAATGGAACAAGGAGGCAAAAGTGAAAGGAGCAAAGTGGGACTATAGTGAGAAGGAATGACAGAGAGAGGGATACAGTAGAGATTGGCCAAAGACAGACAAAAGTGAAGAAAGTGGAGCAGTGAGAAAAAGATAGAGTGAGAAAAAAGAGCAAAAGCGAGAAGAGAAAGTGAGAGTGGCGAAAAGCCAGAGTCATAAGATGCAAATGGAAGGAGAGAGGCAAGGGCTAGGGGCCTCAATCAGCAACATCAGAGCAGTGTCTGAAAGGGTTGGGTCTTGCTGGACAACCAGGCACAGAAAAAGCCGATGAGGCAGCACCTTCTAATGGCTCCACTCTACTTAATTTCCCTTGTGGCTAACTGCTTAGATTTTTCTTTGGTATTGTTGCTACTTGTGTGGCCATGAAATGAGGATACAAATAAAGATGTGGTGGAAGCACCAGAGAATGTTGCGAGGTCATTAGACCTGCTGTCCCAGCAGTGACTGTTGATATGGCGATGATAACTCAGACAGAAGTAACAGCAGGTGTTATGGTGGTTAAGGTGGCTGATGAACCTTGAGAAGATGTGGTTATATTACTCGATTTTTGGCCTTGAGCTATTTCTTGTCTCCTTCTGGATGGTATTTGTAATGGTAGTTTCCGGCTGTTGGAAGGCTGTTCTTCCTCTGCCACCACCTGGGCAATATCACATGAACTGAAAAAGTCCTTGACTCTGGTTTTAAGTGTATGAAATAGTGGTGTTTTACAACTTGGCAGGACAAGACAGTATAGTTTTGAAACGGAGCCAGATATGTAGGCATCATGCATGAAAATGACACCTAAATGTTGTCAAATAATTAATTTCTTATGTGATAGAACGCACTTTGGATATTTTTTTTTTTAGATTGCTCAATGAATAGTGAGTATGTCTGGACAACATGAGGAATGGTTCTGCTGTCAAATTATCATCATTATCTTTATTTCTTTTTTATAATTTAGGGGTCTATTAGGATGGCGGCGGAGGCACCACCGCGGTGCTGGCGGGTGTGGAAAATGCAATTTTCCACCCGCGAACAGCGGTCCCCACGTCCGCCATATTAGCATAGGCAAACATAGCCCATTTCCCGTCCTCTGCGTTGCGACGTGAACCGTCATCTAAAAGCGCCCGCCCCCGCGGAGGTGGGAGCCAATGGAGACTCACCGCCGTGCGGAATGATGTCCCGTCCGCCGTACAAATCAGGATGCCCCAAACAGCCAGCCGCACCGCAGTGGAGAAACCGGCTAACCAGAGACGGCGGAAACACAACAGCGGAGCGAGCGCAACCAGATCCACGGTCCCTACCACCCGGTCATGACCACAATGGACCCAGCCTTACATGTTTTCTCGGGACTGTACCTGATACACCACCATCAAGTCATGAACCGTCGCGGACGCCGCCGCAGGTACGCAATAACACAACTCCGCCCACAAACACAACACACAACTCCCGGGATGACATAGAGTTCCTGTCCACACCAGACACCCTGGTGGGGACAGGAACACAACCACAAGTGCACCCACACATGTCCTACCTGTCAGTAAATCACCCCTCCGCATCCAGGCCAACCATCTACCGCAATCTTGCCGTAATGTCCCGGTCACGTCACCGCAGCGGTGAAGACGCAGGAAAACATGCGCACAATGCAGAAAGGCAGGGCCTGCGCCAAGCATGGGCTGTGCACAAAGATCACAGGGCCACACCTCCACCCTACACACAGTAGGCCCCCCCTCTAGGGACATGCCATGTGCCTCACCCGTGCCACCCCATGTACAACAACCACCCATGTGACCCCACAGCCTGCACCACACACTCCAAACAACTAGGGAGACAGTCCCAGCAGGTAGGGCTGCAGAGGAACACACAGCACAGAAACACATGGCCAGGGCAACCCACACATCACACCCACACTACACTCATGGCAGCAAAACTGAGTCCAAGCACAAAATGAACACTCATACAGAATAGGAACAAACACTGAACTGGACACACAGCCTGTCAAGTCACACAGACATACCCCACACTGACACAGCCACATACACATACCACATGTCAGCAGCAATGTAGGAACACAAATAGGAAAGCAAAAGTGAGGTGCACACCAATGGAAGGCCAAGGAGACAACCACCAAGCATTTGTACATCACATGCAAGATAAGGAACATTTGACGACACCCTTACCCCATCAAACTACACATGGCTGCCCACAGTGAGTGAAATCAAACCACAGCCACCCCACTTGCAACAAATCAGGGAGACAGCAAGGCAAAACATGTATAGGGTCAGGAATGAAAGGAAGTCTCAGAAGTCAAACAGTCAACAGCCACACATCTGCATCAAACTACTTGATAGGTGTCGGTCAGCAGCACCACACACAGGGCCCATTGACAAACTCCACAACTGACAAACACAAGTAGGATCCTCCACACATATCCCCACCCAAACCACACCCACATCACACAACACCAGTGTCAAACACACATAAGGGGGACAATAATGTCCAGTCAATACATTGTCAAACAATCACACTTCCTGGGGGCAGACACAAACATCACACACACTCAAGGATGCCTGAACCAATGCTGACACCAAAACAACAGCCATACACCAACAACAACAACACACACGGTGAATAGACATTATATCGAATGATAAATATCGAATTGTAGTAATATCGAAGTTGTAATATCGAATGTTAGATAATATCGAATACATGAATATCGCAATCAAAAATATCGTTATTTTATTTCTTTAAAAAATATCGAAGTACAAAATATCGAATAAGTAATATCGTAAGTAGATAATATCGAATTGTTAGTATTGTAAAAATATCGAAAAAAATATAGAAACTGTAAAATATTAATTTTTAGTCTATAATTAAATATTATGTATTGTTATTAATTTTGTATTATTAAAAATGTTTTAATATTAGTGTGAAAATGTATAAAAAAAAATTGTAACATGTTTTAGGAGCAGGATGTTTAGTTATTAGGGGTAAATGGTGGGGAGTATTTAAAAATATTAGTGTAAATTTAGATATTAATTTTAAATTTTTAGAAATTAGAAATTAATTTAAAAAATGAAATTTATATTAAAAGGGTAAAATGTAAGTTTTTTTAGGAGCGGGATGTTGGGCTATTAGGGGATAAGGGTGGGGAGTATATAAAAAATATTAGTTTAAATTTAGATATTAATTTAAAAATTTTAGAAATTCGAAATTAATTTAAAAACGAAATTTATATTAACAATTTAAAATATATTTTTTATTTTAGTAGTGGGATGTTGGGTCATTAGGGGATAAGGGTGTGGAGTATTTTAAAGATAGTGTAAATTTAGATATGAATTTAAAAATTTTAGAAATTAGAAAATAATTTAAAAACGAAATTTATATTAAAAAGTTAAAATATATGTTTTGTTTTAGGAGGGATGTTTCGTTATTAGGGGATAAGGGTGGGAAGTGTTATTTAAATAATATTTTAAAAATATTTATTAAGTAGAAATTTAAAAAATTGCAAATAATTAGAAGAAATAAAGTAATTTATAAATATAAATAGTAAGTTGTTTTTAGTACTGGGATGTTGGGTTATTAGGGGAAAATGGTAAAGTTGTTAATATTGTAAAACATATATATTTAGGAGTCGATTCCGATTCGGGCCGGAAAAAGCACCGACCGACTCGGATCCGGAAAAATACCGACCGACACGTACCAGTGGCGCCCGACACGCCAAATGCGATGCAAGCCGCGATAAATCCGACCCGACACGTCAGGAAACCAAGCCGACCGACCGACCCGCTCGGAAAATAGCAATCCGGCCGGAAAAACACGCGAATCCAACCGACCGACACGCACCCGGAACAAATCCGACCGAATCGTACCCGCCAACTCCAACCTGCAAAGTACGATGCAAGGCGCGAAAAACACGACCGAGTCGGACGGAGGACAAGCCGTACGACCGACACGCATACAAAACCGAGCCGAAGCAACACAATACACCGCGACCGGCGCGTACGCAGCATACAAAACTGCACAAACACAGCGTGAACGAAACGGAAAACACCGTACGAGACCAATGCAGGGTCCGACTCGGTCACAAGAACGTTTCCAACATACACAAACAGCACAAAGGAAAAATCAACCAAAAAAAGGCCAAACAAGCAATTACCAAGCCAATAAATACTGGGGGGGTGGGGACAGAGAACAAAGACACACCAACAACTCCACCTATATAAAGGACACAAATCACTACCATGAGCCTTTGCAAATGCCATTCCACTGCCAGCACCCAGAGAAAGCAACCACACACCCACAGCTCATCCCTCACACAAGCCACACACCAGCAGCACACCAACAAATACCTACCTCACATACACCCAGCACAACACACACCCACACACCCTCACCTGCACACCAACACACACAGCACCCACTATCACCACCCATCACCATGCCCCCAAGAAGAATCCCAAGTTCCTAGATAGTGAATTGGAAGTCATGGTAGAGCGAGATCCTCAGGGTGGAGCCACAGCTGTTTGGCACTCTGGTCCAACAGACCCCCATGTCGCAGAAAACCAAGATGTGGGAGAGGATCATCAACAGGGTGAACGCCCAATCACCATGTCGGCGCACAAAGACCGACATCCAGAACAGGTGGTATGACGTGCGCAGGAGGGTCCGGGAGCTGCTCAAGAAAGACTACCACCTGAGCCAATACACCGGCAGTGGCCCTCCTGCCAAGCCAGTATACCTCAGGCCCTGGGAGGAGAAGGTGCGGGCCATCCTTCCGCCAGTGAGCGTATATGGACTAGAGGACATCCCAGAGCCTGGTGAGTACACAACAAATGTACACAATAAACTGCCACAAAACACACACATCACTGTCAAGGGGAGAGTCAAACCATGCACTCATAGCAATTACACAGCAACTAGAACAGAATCATCCCAAAATGTGTATGTCAGTCAGATAAACACAACACATGCCATCAAAAAGTCACATCCAACTGTGCCAACACATGTACAAACACAACCACAACTACAGCTAGGCAGTGGCACAAATAGAACTAACACACACATCCACACATGTAGCCACCACAACAACACCAACACACAGTGAAGACCACTCAAAGGAAGGAATTCTGTGTATGCTGGCCAAGTCAGTGTAGCCAATAGCATCATGGGAGTCGCACTCACACATATTGCCCCCCACAACTGTCCCATCAACACCACCCTGAACCATGCTCACATCACAGGGAGTGGAGAAGGACTCACAAGATGGCTGACACTGGCTACTGCTGTGGGGAGCACAAGGCTCTGCTGCCAACTGTGCACCAACAAACAGCAGGACACCACTGACTGACATCCTGAGAGACAACTTACACTCCCTGCAATGCAAGCACGTTCCATGGTGGGATATCTGGCTGGCTGGCTGGGTGGGAAGGGGGACTTGCAGCACTGACCATAGTCACCAGCACCTCCCCTCACACCCCCCAACACAAACTCCACAGTACCCACCTGGTAGAATGCAATGCCCTCCATCCTAACACAAGATCCCACAAAGCACCACCACCCTGGGTTATGTTGTGTGAAGCACAGGGACACTCTTGGGACTCTTAGCCAAACAACTGCCAGGACAACACTCCCAGCCATCCTGTCAGCACAGCCAGCCCACCCCACAGGGAAGCAGAGTCAAAAGGAAGGAAGCATGGGCATGCTGGGAAGGGGGTGGAGGCAATAGCATGATGGGAGTCGTAGTCACAGACATTGCTCAGCCTCACAACTGGCCCATCAACACCACCCTGAACCATGCTCACATCACAGGGAGTGGAGAAGGACTCACAAGATGGCTGACACTGGCTACTGCTGTGGGGAGCACAAGGCCCTGCTGCCAACTGTGCACCAACAAACAGCAGGACACCACTGACTGACATCCTGAGAGACAACTTACACTCCCTGCAATGCAAGCACGTTCCATGGTGGGATATCCGGCTGGCTGGGTGGGAAGGGGGACTTGCAGCACTGACCATAGTCACCAGCACCTCCCCTCACACCCCCAACACAAACTCCACAGTACCCACCTGGTAGAATGCAATGCCCTCCATCCTAACACAAGATCCCACAAAGCACCACCACCCTGGGTTATGTTGTGTGAAGCACAGGGACACTCTTGGGACTCTTAGCCAAACAACTGCCAGGACAACACTCCCAGCCATCCTGTCAGCACAGCCAGCCCACCCCACAGGAAGCAGAGTCAAAGGAAGGAAGCATGGGCATGCTGGGAAGGGGGGTGGAGGCAATAGCATGATGGGAGTCGTAGTCACAGACATTGCTCAGCCTCACAACTGGCCCATCAACACCACCCTGAACCATGCTCACATCACAGGGAGTGGAGAAGGACTCACAAGATGGCTGACACTGGCTACTGCTGCGGGAGCACAAGGCCCTGCTGCCAACTGTGCACCAACAAACAGCAGGACACCTCTGACTGACATCCTGAGAGACAACTTACACTCCCTGCAATGCAAGCACGTTCCATGGTGGGATAACTGACTGGGTGGGTGGGTGGGTGGGAAGGAGGTCTGGCTGTCAACCAAACACAATCAATGCAGACCATGTTCACACCCCAGAGAATACATAGAAATGCCCAAATAATGCAGGACAATGTGCCACACCAATATCAACCCCTGACTGTGACGACTTAGGACAATACAATGTACAGGCCCGCACCCGAGGCACAGTCACAACTGTCAGGTGTGTCAACCACTGATGCCTGCAGAAACATGACATACATTGTTTGTGTCTCCCAAAAACAGGTGATGATAGGGACACAGCAGCAGACGCTGAGGAGTCCCAGTCCCAGGCTCAAGAGGATGCCGAGCTCACTGGCGTCGTACAGCCTCTGTCCTCCTCGGACGATGAAGAACAACCTGGCACATCCGGTGCAAGTCAACATGCTGCACCAGCAGGACCACCAGCTGCAGCACCAGCAGGTCCACCAGCTGCACCCCCTGCACCCACCCCTCCAACGACTGTCACCACGAATACCATCCCTGCCGACATGGACAGAATAAGGAACAACACCAGCGCAGTGACCCTGGACCAACCTGGGGCCATGGACACCACCACCACCACCAACCCCCAAGGTGGACCAGGGTTATCTGTGCGTGCAACTGCACACACTGCACATGTCAGCAGGGGTGGTGGGAGGAGTGGGAGACAGAGGTCGCTGCTTGCAGACGTTGCTGGTGTGCATGAAGACCCACAACTGGTACGCATAGCTGATGCGTACCAGTCCAGCACCGGAGAGCTCAGCCAGGTAGTGGGGCTCCTCAGAGACATCAAACAGCAGCAGGCTGCCCATCATGCCCGCTTGGACTCCCACATGTCCCATGTGGAGTCACACATGTCACGTGTGGACTCCCACATGTCACGTGTGGACTCCCACATGACCCGCGTGGAGTCCAAGTGGGATGTACTACATGAGATGACGGCGGTGCACAGGGACATTTTACAATGCCTCCGCCAGATGAACAGCAACCAGTCCACACCTCCCTGTGTGCCAACAACATCTGGTACCGAACAAACTGCAACTGCCACAGGGAGGGAGGAGGACTCTGGCGGAGAGTCCCCTGCACCGCAGCAGCCTGCACTTGAGGGCCCCCAAGAAGAGGGGTCGTCCGAGGAGGGGAAAGTGAGAGGCTGATGGCCAAGCGCAACTCCCAGGAAGCCTGAACCTGTTCTGGATTTTCGCCTTTGTGCACAGACTGTTCACCCTGTTGATGGCAACACTACTCCCACACATTGCATGGGAGTACAAGTTGGAACAATGTGTCAGACAACTGTGGCCCCGATACTGGGGATCCTGTCTACCTGGACTTTCTATTCATCTAGGAACTTGGGATTGCAAGATTCATGTACAGCACAATCCATCCTATGCACTATTATCACAGATGTATCACAATAAACACAATAATACACCATACTTGCCTCTGTCGTGATTCCAACGTGGGTACTGTTATGGGGATGATGAACAACAAAATTACACTGTGTATGCGAACTGCAACAGCAAGGACAACACAGGCATGTGAGTACAGGCAACGTGACACATATGAGGGAGACACACCACCAGGGCTACACAACACATACACACCTAGGCCATCTGACTCATTGCCTACACTGATGTTGCCAGGGAAGACGGTGCAATGCACAGACACCACACCCATTCCCAGTTGTAGTCAAGTAGCCCACAGGTGCAGTAAGCAAATGGCAGTCAAATGTGTGACCACAGACAACGCACATCACTAAGTGAAGCACAGGTTTATTACACAGTAGCAACATGCCGTAACCACTACAGATGCAAGGTAACCCCACCTGGTAGCGGGCACACAGTCAACAACTGTAGACAGAAGGAAGTCCATGGGTGTGGCGCACATCACCTGTAGGGACACAACAGCTACCAGCCTGGATGTGCAATCACGTTGTCGGTGGACACAGTTGACCAAACGAATCTGAAAGTACCCTGTGAAGGACAGAAATGACACACAGTCAAAAGCAATGGAGTACAGGACAGAACAGCAAAACTCATGCACAATACATGTTACAAGATACCCACCCAGAACCAAGTTAGCATGTCAACACTGTTGGGGAGTACAGCCCACCTGTCACCACACATCGCAACACACATCCAGTCAAGTAGCCCATGGACACACTCCAACAGCACCAGAGCACCACCCACACATCATGCCAACTCACATCATTGACATGACACCTCAGGATACTCACATTCAGCTAAAGAAGTTGGTGATGAGCTGTGTGCGGACATCACCATCACCATCATCATCATCATCGTCACTGGCATCGTGGTCCAGGCCAGGATCCTCCACAGGTGGCGGATGTTGGTCATCGTCATCCTGGATGAGAGGCAACTCCTTCCGCACTGCCAGGTTGTGGAGCATGCAGCAGACGATGATAATCTTGCACACTTTCGCAGGGGCATATGGGAGGGACCCTCCGGTCTTGTCCAGGCAGCGGAGCGGCTCTTCAGGAGACCAAAGGTCCGCTCAATCACTCTCCTGGTCCGACCATGTGCCTCATTGTAGCGCATCTGGGCAGGTGTCACAGGGTTCCTGAGGGTGTCAGCAACCACGGCATGTTGGGGTATCCCGAGTCACCTACGGACAGACAAGTGCACATCAGCTGACTTGGAAAAGTGGGCGGAATACTACAGATCAGATCACACACAATGGCACAAAGTCAGTACACACCGACAAGCCAGGCACGCTGGTTCTGCATCTGTGCCATCAACCTGGGGATGCGACTACTCCTCATCACAAAGGCATCGTGTGCTGAACCAGGGAAAGCGGGCACACACGTGTGTGATGGTCATGTCTGCAAGACACACCACCAGTGCATTGACCGAGTGGTAGTGCTTGCGGTTCCTGTAGGCCTGCTCCTGGGCCTGTGGTGGTACCAAAGCCACATGTGTCCCATCAATGGAGCCAATGACATGCGGCATCCTCCCCAGGGCATAAAAGTCACTCTTCACGTCAGTGAGTCGTCGCAGTCTAGGGAAATAGATGTACCGGTTCAGGAAGAGCAACATTGCCGCCAAGAAATCGCGGAGCACACGGCTGAACATGGTCTGTGACATCCCACCAGCAGGCGCCACAGTATGTTGGAAGGTACCGGTGGCAAAGAAGTGTAGGGCTGCCATCACCTTCACCTTGGGGGTCAGCGCTGTAGGATACGGCCGGCCAGGCTGCAAATGTGGGGACAACTGCACTGCCAAATCCTCAATCAGCTGCCTGGTGAAGCGGTACCGTCGGATGCTGTCCCGTTCCACCATCGTTGCCAGGTCTGGGAATGGCCGATGGACAGCAGGAGCCCTGCAGTGCAGAGGAGAAGTAAGCAAGATCGTCAGTCACCCCACATATGCGGCATTGAACACACTCAAGATCCCAACATACATCATCATGAGGCACAACTACATGAAGTGTGCAGTACCGGAGCGACATGTATGGTACATACATGGCCAACATCTGTCAACACGGTCCTACAGGTGGCATCAATTTGTCCCAGGTTGGCCCATTGGATATCATGATGCTGTGTCACAGTCACCCCCAGTGACATGTGAGGACAGATGTGCCCCAGGCACCACAGCTCAACGACAGGCACATTCCCAGGGACCCTGTAATGCCACATGGACACTGGCATCACCTGGAGTATCATGTGTACACCACAACAAAACAAACATGACCCCCACAGGTAGTGGCCACACTTGCCATGGCAGGAGAGCCATGGACGTCTGTGACACACACGCACAACATCAGAGTCCATGCACACACAACGTGGATGTGGAGACTGTCTCCCATTGTGCACATGAAATCAGAGACATTGTAAACACTACATGCACAAAGACTGTGGAGGGCCATCACTATTGTGCCACTGGGACACCCTGGCTCAAACATACCGTCCCACATGGGACTCACGGGGTATGTGACATGACATACACAAACACCACTGTGAAATGTGACCATGGCACATGCACAGATATGAACAGTTGCACATCACAGTGGTCACGTACACGTAACACCCAGGATCCTGTCCCCATTAACACGTGCACAGCCTGGGGGTGGCTGCCCACAGGTGACACCCACAGGACAACATGTACACCAACATACACACAATAGGAAATGCAGCCTTACATGCCTTATGATAAGGTTTGGACAGGCTGTCGTGATGTAGGTGTGCCCCTCACTCCCTGGGAGCTATCTGTGGCTGGCATATGTCCATCTGAGACAGGCATGCTGACATATGCCAGTCACATGTACAGTGATGCGTTGAACAGCAATGGACCGATCGGTGCCTCCGGCCGGCCCATTGCTTTCAATGTGTGCGGGTGCGCGTTGTACCCCTGTGCGCGTTGTACTGCAATGGACCGATCGGTGCCTCCGGCCGGCCCATTGCTTTCAATGTGTGCGAGTGCAGCGTTGTACCCTGTGCGCGTTGTACTGCAATGGACCGATCGGTGCCTCCGGCCGGCCCATTGCATTCAATGTGTCGCGGTGCAGCGTTGTACCCCTGTGCGCGTTGTACTGCAATGGACCGATCGGTGCCTCCGGCCGGCCCATTGCATTCAATGTGTGCGGGTGCAGCGTTGTACCCCTGTGCGCGTTGTACTGCAATGGACCGATCGGTGCCTCCGGCCCGGCCCATTGCATTCAATGTGTGCTGAGTGCAGCGTTGTACCCCTGTGCGCGTTGTACTGCAATGGACCGATCGGTGCCTCCGGCCGGCCCATTGCATTCAATGTGTGCGGGTACGCGTTGTACCCTGTGCGCGTTGTACTGCAATGGACCGATCGGTGCCTCCGGCCGGCCCATTGCATTCAATGTGTGCGAGTGCAGCGTTGTACCCCTGTGCGCGTTGTACTGCAATGGACCGATCGGTGCCTCCGGCCGGCCCATTGCATTCAATGTGTGCGGGTGCGCGTTGTACCCCTGTGCGCGTTGTACTGCAATGGACCGATCGGTGCCTCCGGCCGGCCCATTGCATTCAATGTGTGCGGGTGCAGCGTTGTACCCCTGTGCGCGTTGTACCTCAATGGACCGATCGGTGCGCACCCATTGACAATGGGCTTGCCTGGCAACGGACGCGTTTTCGAATATTCGAGCGAGTCGGTTGCTGGAAAATCAGTTGGTCACCCACAACAATGTTGCAAAATCATGTATGTCATGAAGTTGAAATTTTGAAGGATGCTGTGGGCGTGTTTTGGTGCTGCTATTCCATGGATTGGCCAGATTCAGAAGATGCAAACGACTTGGACCTATCACTTTGGACACAAGGGACAGTATCTGCCTCTCCAGCACATATATATTGCTGCATGTTCCCCTGAGAGCCCACTTGCCTGCACTACATGCTCCAGGACGACATCTGCCACTGCACTGCTGCTGTCTCTGCCCCTCTGGACCCTGCAATGGCACGTACTGTGGAGAGAGCCCCAGCCTTCAGCCTTGAAGAGAACCAGGCCCTGCTGGACAGCCTACTTCCACAGTACAGCAAGCTGTATGGGACACCAGGGGAGCAGGTGAGTGTTCTGTGCACTGCCTTTCTGAATGTGCATTTTGTCTGACTAGCAAGGCTGAGAGTCAGCACACCACTGGCTAGCAGGCTCACTGAGTAGTTGTCACCCCCATAGTGTGTAGTGACTTGCACTGGACAGGTATGGTGCAGTGACAGTGCTTCTGAACAGGGTTTTACTCCCCATGCTATGATACCATGTAGTGACTTCTGGAAAACTGTCCATGGGCAGCCGTGCACTGCCTGGGTACACCATGTGCCCCTGTGATTGCGACATGTATATGCAACTGTGTCATGCACGGATATGTTGCATGTGTAGTAATGGCCTTATCACTTTGTCATCCTGACAGGCTTCTGCCCATCGGAAGCATGAGATATGGAAGGACATCGTCCGGGCTGTCCGGTCCGTGGGGGTCTACAAGCGCCGGATCCGCAACTGCCAAAGAGGTGGCAGGACCTTCGGGGCTGGACCCGGAGGATTGCACGGGTCCAGCTGAAGCTGTCGCCTCCTCGCAGGAGGGCGGAACACGGACCCTGACCCCCACATGCTCAGGATCCTGGCGGTGGTCTTTCCAGACCTGGATGGGCAGCTGAAGGCCAGAGAGCAGCAAGGAGGGGTGAGTCAAAGACTGCACTGTGTACTCTGTCTAACATGTTATGTGCCCTCCTCGGGCCAGGTTGAACTGCCACAGTACAGCAGTCATGTTGTCCAGGAGCCATGTCCCTCTATTGTGCACTGCCCACTCCTCATCTGATACCCAGGTGTGGCCCTTACATGCAGGGAATTCTGTCACTTAGGACTGTGTCCTTGCAGTTTGCTTGACTCAAGGTGGGAGACAGCATCTGTTTCCCTGACTCTGTGGTGGGCATCATGGGTGGGTCCATTGCTTACACAATGCCTGTATTCTGACATGTATTCAGCGTGTTACTTTGATCTGTGGTCCAATTGCTGAGCTGATCCACCACATGTGGCTGGGGTACCTGGCACACACCCATGCTGCGGGTGGGAACAATGTTTGGGCCCCAGGAGTATGTATATGACGTGTGTCACACATACTTAGCCAGCTGCCTACAGTCCAGGGCTCATCCCTCATTCATGTGGGGCTGGACAGTCATGCCTACTCCAGGCCATACAATACACTCTGTACTCCCACTCCCGTGTATCAGAGGACACATTGTGCACAGTGATTTGACCCCTCAGGTGTCTGCCTCTGTGTCAGTGTGCTGTGGATTAGTCGCCAGGACTGCTGTGGAGTTTCTTGGTAGGGGCTCAGCATGCCACTGGAGATGTGACCATAGGAGACGATACTTGTGTGACACATAGGTGTCTGATCAGCTGCCCATGCAGACTGGGGCATGTAAATGTGAAGTTCAGGCAGCTGTTCCCCATGCACAGCAGAGTGTGAGGGGCTCAGGTTCAGAGGGTAGTGTCACAGGTCTCCCATATGTCCAATAGGTATGACCTGGACAGATGAGGGTTAAGAGGATGTGTTGTGGGGGATGTACATGTGCACTTGTGCAGCTCCAGGACTTGCATTCCCCATGACCTACTATTGTGACACAGTGCAGAGTGTTGTTGTCTGGCTGCAAAGTCATACATCACTGAGACAGTGATGTATGACTTTGC